>PVJL010000298.1:168490-471570 GCA_004026885.1 Lyroderma lyra
CCCCCCCTCCTCTCCCACCCCCTCCCCTTTGTGCTCATTTTTATCATCACTCATTCCCTTGGATATCTCACCCAGATTTTTTAAAAAAATTTTTTTGGAGTTCAATTGAAATAAAATAAACTGCACCACCTTGAAGTATATAATATGATCAGTTTTGACATTTGTTTATACATAAGAGATGATCACCATCACAATCTAGATAACAAACATTTCCATCTGCCCTCACAAGTTTCCTTATTTCCTTTCGTAATCTTTGAATTCTTTCACTCCAGTCCACAGCAACCATTGACCTGATTTCTGTCCCTAGAGATTAGTTTCTTTTTTCTAGAATTTTATATAAATGGAATAGTATAGTCTTTCATGTGTATGTGGGGGTGGATTCTTTTACTCAACATAATGATTTCAGATTCATCTATGTTGTTGTATGTATGTATTAGCCTGCTGTCATTAATTGCTGAGTAACATTCCATTGTATAAGATGTGCTATAATTTATCCATTTAACTGTTGTTGAACTTTTGCGTTGTTTCTGGTTTTTGGCTACTACACATAAACCGATATGAACAGTTCTGTACAAGTCTTTGTCTAAACATATTTTCATTTCCCTTGGGTGAATTCCTAGAAGTAGAATGATAGAATGTTGTATTAGGTGTATGCGTAACTTTTTAAGAAATTGCCCAACTATTTTCCAAAGTGATAGTACTATTTTATATTCCCATTAGCAGTGTATAAGAATTCCAGTTGCTCATGTCCATGCTGAGACTTTATATTAAGACAAACTCTGCCCTAAGATCTAAACTGGGCTTGCCACTTGTTTGTGTAAATAGTACAGCAATACCCATTCTATTACTTATTGTCTATGGTTGCTTCCTTGCAATGACTGCAGAGTAGAAAGACCATATGGCCAGTGAAGTCTAAAATGTCTGGGTCTTTATAGAAAAGAAGTTTGCTGACCCTTGCTATATATGGTCTTTCCTTTTTATTTTTTTAACTATTCTAATTGGTTATACTAATATCTAATGGTGGTTTTAATTTGCAATTTCCTCATGACTAATGATATTGAACACCTTTTCATGTGATTATTTACCATTTATGTATTTTCTTTTGTGATATTATTGTTTTAATCTTTTTTCCATTGGCATTTTTGTTTTGCTTGTTACTTTATTTCTTACTGAAGTGTAAGAGTTTCTTCTGTACACATGAAGCAAGTCCTTTCTCTGATATATGTGATGCCAATATTTTTTCCCATTTGGTCACTATCATTTTAAATGTCTTAATGACATTTTTCATGGGATGAAGCTTTCAATTTTAAAGAAGTCCAATCTATAAATTATGCTTTTTATGGACAATGTTTTTTATTTCAACCTAAAAAAAAATCTTTGACTATTATAAGGTTTCAAAGATTATGTCCTGTGTTTTTTTCTATTAGTTTTATCTGTTTAGGCTTTACTATAGGCCAAATGTTCTTTGCAGTAAATGTTTACATATGATGTGAGGTAAGGATCAATTTTCACTTATTTCCATGTAGATATCCAATTGATCCAACAAGATTTGTTGAAAAGTCTTTCCTTTCCTAATTGAATTGACTTAACTCTGTAAGTGTTTTTCTGAACTCTATTTTATTTCATCGATATATATGTCTATCTCTTGGCCATTACCAAACTGTGCTATGTTGGGTTCATAATAAGCTTTGAAATCAAGTAGGTTTTTTTTTTCTTTTTCTAAAATTGCTTTTCTTTGGACTTCCATATATATTTTGAATTTTTCTTTTCTTTTTAAGAAAAATGCATGTTGGAGCTCTGACTGATATTGTGTTGAACTCCACATACAAATTCTGGGAGAACTACCATCTTAACCATTTTGAATCTTTCAATTCATGAGCATGGTATATATTTCCATTTATGTAGGCCATCTTTAATTTCCCCCAGCAGCTTGTTTATTTATTAATATAGAGATCATGGATATGTTTTATTAGACTTATTCCTACTAGACAGCGTAAAAGTATGTTTTTTTGGCATTACTATAAATTATTTTCAACATTCCATTTTTTTCAATTGTTTATCGCTAACATGTAATAATTTATTTTTACGTATTAACTTTAATCTTGTGAAGTTTCTGTATTTACTTACTAATTCTAGTTTTTGTTTTTAAAGATTCCTTGGAAATTTCTATTTAAAAAAGCATATCATCTGTAAATAGTTTTACATCTTAATTTCTAATTTTTATTACTTAAATTTCCTTTTCTTGCTTTCTTGCAATGGCTGGAATACTAGTACAGTGTGAATAAAAGTGGTAAAGTGTAGCTTCTTTTTAATTAGTTTGAGAATGTTCCCTGGTATTTCTAGTTTGCTTGGAGAAAGCTATGGAGAAAGCAAGAGAGTTGGAGAGTTTGATGGCAAAGAAACTTGAAAGATCAAGATATTAATTTACTATGATTTTAGTGATCCGGTTACTTACTATTTGTCATATACTGTACTGAGCCTTTTATATCCACCATCTCTTTCAATGATGTCAATAATCCTGTGAACTTGCTTATTTTATAGAAGAGAACATCATGGCTTAAAGAGATAAAATAACTTGCCTGAGACTAGTAAATGGTGGAGCAGGATTCTCATTTGAATTTGATTAACATCAAAACTTACCTTCTTTATAATTAAGCTATTATGAAAAAAGGGGGACATGTTATTCACCTGTACAATTTTAGTTCAGAGATCATGCAGATAAACATATTAATAGTAACTAATCCATGGAAAAGGAAATAAATTTATTTATTGACAAAGAAGGATGTTCATGGTAGTTCTGGGCAGGAAATACCACCGATAACTAATTCAAAACATAAAGAAAACTTGATTGATGCCAGTTTCAGATTCTGTGTGACAACTAGTGAAAAAAATATAACATAAATCAAATAATTATGTTGGCTATCCTTGCCCTCATGGTTATGCTTTAGTATTATTCACTAGCAATTAATTTTAATATGTCACTTAATAAAGCTCCATAAGTATTTTGAGTGCAATTCTGAAATATTCTGAAAATAATCATTTCAAAATTCACTGGAATAGAATCATGAAGCCAGATTGACAATTTTCGGCCAACAGATCTGACATTCAGCACTTAGCTAAAACTAATAAACACATTTGCTGAAACTAAAAAAGCAACATGGAACATTGAGATGTGTCTTGGCCTATTGAAATGGTAGACCTGAGTTGGCCCCTGAATCTATTCATTGTTGGCCATGAGACTTTAGACAATTAACCTCTTTGAACCTCTACTAAATTCTTGGTAAAATAGGATGATAAAACTCTTTCAGGTACATATAAGGATTAAAGTGAATGTGTGTATCTTGAATGGAAATATTGTTAATTCTTCCATTTGTGATGATGATAATGATGACAATGATACTAATGACACTAATTGTCCTTCTGTCTCAGTAGAAATGTGGTTAGGAGCGTGGAATCTGGAGTTAAAAAGTCTTTCATTTACCACTCATTTTGGCACTTACTAGAACATCTATAAATTGGTAATAGTAGCCCCTACTTCACAGGATTATTATAAACATGGGAATTAATATACAGTGATTAGCATTGTTCCTGACACTTAGAAAATGGTTACTAAATGTTGCTATTGGTGTTTATTGTGATATTAGAGTAGACATAATGATGCTAACAATACTAAACCCTAATAGAAAAGAGTAATCCTATAAAAGCGCTGTAATTGCAAATGCTAAGTTTCTTAAAGAAGATCTTAGAATGACCTCCTAAACATACCTTACTAGTCTTGGTGAAACTGCTTCAGTTTCCATGACAGTAACTAACTTTATTTTCATGTTTCTTAGTTTCCACATTTGTTTTTATTTATCTTTAATGAATTTGTGTTAAGGAATACATGTAAAAGGGCTTTTAATGCCATAAAGGAAAACCTAAATATAAATGTCATTAAGTTAATGTTAATTATAATGAAACATCCTAAAATCTATCACATATCACCTATCTATCTCCGTCCATGTGACTATCACCAAATGAGAAAATTTTATGTTTTAAGTAATCAATATGGACCATAGAGGTCAGAAATCTGGTACCAGGCAATTTTAGTAGATGCTGGCCAGACTGTATTGGCTACTCTTGAATCAGACATCTCCCACTAGTGCAATATTCTTGGCAGGCAGGGAAGTGCTGAGTTACAAAACATGGCCACTGAGGGAGCTTGCCCAATTGGGACTCTGTGTGTGTGTGTGTGTGTGTATGTGTGACACATAGCAAAATAAACCTTTTTTTTTCCTATTATAGAGGTTAAAAATATGCGTCTGGAATCAAACACCCTGTTCAAATCTTGGTGCAGCTCTGAGACTTAGGGTAAGTTGCTTAACTACTCTAAACCCATGTTTCTGCATTTATAGACTGGAAATAGCTTTAGTATCTATATCATAATTGATGTGAAAATTAAATTAAATGATCCAGTTAGGATACTGGGCTTATAATAAGCTCTCCATAAGTGTCAGATGCTATTATTCTTATTTTTAGGGCATCACAGTTCTTGTGAGGATTGAACGAATACATTTATATTTTTTACTGCTACATGTGAAAATGCCTTGTCTCCTGAGTGAAGTAGATAATCCTTGGAAATGGGAGATGATATCTTACATTGTTTTGGAATTACTTAGAGTTTCTTTGTTATATAGATGTTACTCAATGTACAATATTTGCTAATTCAGTAAATACTCTGCACATGCATTTGATGCCAGAATCTGCTACTAGACATGGAGATACAGAGGTTAATAGGATATAGTGTTTGGAACTCCTTAGTGTTCAGGATGATAGGGACTAGAATTTTTAAAAAAGGGATTGTGGAGACATATGGGAGGTAGACTGAATAAACCCACTGACCACTTGAACTTTGGGAGAGAAGGGAAGTCACAAAGTTGTATTGACCTTACAGATGATCAAATCCAGCTCTCTCATTTTAAAGTCTATGTACATACAAGTCCTTCCTTCAAGGAAACCTCTGGGTACTTTGACCATGGTGAATCCACCAGTGTATGAGGTCCATGAATTGGTTGAGTTAGCAATCCTCTGAATTCCCCTTGTGGAGATCAGTCAGAGCCCAAAGCATGGTACCTTATTAAATATCTACTTGCCAGAGAGTCCAGCTTGGGTCATCTTCTAAGTGCCTGAAATTATGAGTGCCAGGCCAGCACTCAATGCTTTGAATGCAAGCTCTGAGACTGAATTCGATGCATCATTGTCTTTTCTGTGAGAAAATGCTATAAATCATAAACATTTCCTAAGTCTTACATCATGACTTTCCTCATTTTAGCACATGTATTATAACATCATCATTCTTTATTCTCTTTCCAAGGTATCAACCTATCATGCTACCAAAGTGTTCATAATAGTCTAATCATTTTTTGGTTAATTGTATAAAGTCTTCATTCATTCTTTTGAAAATATATTTTTCAAAACCAGGGTGCTGATTCTGATGGTCATATTTAAGAACATTTTATATTACCAATTAATTCACATTGTCTGAATGATGTAAATTTTAGCAAGAGCTTAGCATTTCCTTGCAAACCAAATTATTTAAAATATCATGTGTCATACCTTTCATAACCTCTCGTAAGTTCTGTGCTCCCATGGAACCCTGTGCATTGACAACACAGTAACAAATAATTTGTTTTATATTAGTGTCATATGAGAGATTGTGAATCCTTTGACAACAGAATACCTCTATACACAGAAGGTGCCAAAAAATGTTTACAAATTTTAAGAAAGGAAAAACCATATTAAAATTGTAATACTATATACCAGTAACAAAAGATGAATACAAATCACATTTGATTTCTGCAATTAAAAGAGGTGCTCCTAGTAGTTTACCATCAGTGATAAGTGTCCAAACACTTCTGATTATGGCAAACTATTGCTTGAGCAATGTTGACCAAAGTGTCCAGTTGTATTGCCGTGCATGCCATTTCAATTTCTTCCTGAAGTACCACCAGTGTAGCCAGTTTTCTACAGTACAACCCATCCTTTAAGGTCTTCCATAGGTAGAAGTCAAGGGATGTTAAGTCAGAGAACATTCTCAAATTTCAAACACCACTTCAAAACTATGTGCTCCTCAAACGACAACCACGCTTCTGCCATTTAACTGTCCTGCCTTTCGCATGGTGACACTAGTATTCATTTAACTAAAGCCATCTTTTGAGCAAACATCATACTACGCATTGCTACTGTAATTCAATTCAACTTCAAAAAGTAATACATAGATAACATCTCTTAAAATGTGTATACATTTTTTTGGCCCCCACTATTTTATATATATGACTGTATGTAATATGGAGAGAAAACTGAATTTATATATAAATACATATGTACTGTCTTTGTATCCTCAGTTCCTAATGGGATCTAGCATTAGATGGGATCTCAATAAATGCTTGCTAAATTGAAAGGAATATGTTAGTCTTATTCAATCATTCATTCAACAAATACCGGTCTGTTTACATTTGCTGAGCCTGGTACTGGATTATTTGAGGAGGATACATTGATTTATAAGAAACACCTGATTACTATCTTTATGGAATGTAAATCTAGCAATTAGTTTTTAATAAAGCTTTGTAATAATAGTGCTATTTTATAAACAATTTTCATTTATATGATTTTCTTTGAGTAGTAAATAGCCATGAATTCAGAAATTTTCCATTTATACAATGTTTCCAATCAAACCAAGTCAATAATACTAGTTATTTCAAATGTGGCTTCTGATTCTTGCAAGGCTCATTGTAGTCTTTGAAACTTCATGTATACTATTTTTAAGGGCTTTCTGCCCAAAGCAGCTTAGCCTAATTGGGAAGGGATGTATTATCTTCTTGATAAGAGAATAACTCTTGTGAATGATAATAGGAGTTATGTGTGAATATGAAGAAAAACTTGACTCTTAATACTGTGGATTACATAACAGATTTTCAGAGACTGCTCTTATGATTAATTGTCTCTCTCTAAATGGCTTTTGCAATCTATCAGTATGATTTGAGGGGGAAGAATAGCTTTTTTATCTTGGGTACGTCTCTCAAAACAAAGACCAACTAATTATTTGAGAATTCCAAAACATACTTTAGGATAGTGTTACAGAGTGAAAACACTTCCATTTGGATATCCCATAGGAGCTGCCATTCATTAATGCTTAAAACAGATGCTTCAGTGAGCAACATATTTAATTAAATCCAAACCTGTTGTTATTATTCCAGAAAATATTATTATTAGCATGAGTTCCAAGTGGAACTCATAGCAACTTCTGGTTGGAGTTTAGGGAAGAGATTTTAATTTCTAAAAGAATTTACTTGAAGTAGAAATCCCCACAGTTGTCTCGATACATCTTTTTAAACTCAAGACTATGATAGTCATTAAGAGTTCATTGCTTTTTTGATAGAATGACTGAGCAGACCAGCTGCTGGACAGGGCACGTACATCCTTATAAACTGCTGGAAGATGCAGACACATAAAGTATCTGCCTCTGCTTCTAAAAAAGGAGAAAGGAATGAGAAAAATGTCTTCAAATTTTATAAGATGGACTTATTAGATTGGCAGATGTGTCATTAATTACATAATTGCTGTCTTATGTGGTTCTAATAAAATTATTTGAAGCCCCAAAAATGTCTAGCAGTGAATTATTTAATTTAATAGAGGTATAATAAAAATAATTAGTATTTACTTAAAACTCTAAATTGTCAACCAAAAACCTCAAGTAATTATTTTTGTAGTGCTGCATAATGAAATAAATGTGTAATTAGTGACAGATGGGACTTTTAAAATTTAAAACATAGAAAAAAATTGTATCACCTGTTTGGATTTTTTTTTTTACATGAGTGAAATTAGAATTTGTGAAAATGAGGTACAAAGAAAATTAAAAGAATTAACTCTATCTACATTAATATAGTACTCCTTCTGCATGGTTTTCAGGGTTCTGTGATCCTTCTAAAAATGTCTTTGATTTTGAAGCCCAAAGATAGGTTTAAGACATGTCATGCCAAACTGTATCATACTGTTTTTAAATGAAAAACTTTAAGACAAAGATCTCTTAGATTTTAGAAGGCCTATTTTATTTGAGGCCAAGTTTTAATAGTAGGATGATATTCTAGGTTAAATTACCAGATCTTATTTGTTTCTCCAGTCTTTCCAGTGTCTTTTTTTTTTTTTTTTTTTTTTTTTGTGCACAATGATGATTCACATATTTCTGTGGCCTACAAAGGGCCACAACCATATCTGAACTAGTCAAGATGGTCTCATTTGGTTAGCCTATAAGATGAACACTGCTTGCTTTTGTCTGTTGATTATGTTATGAGCCCAAACTGAGTATGTGTGTCTACATACTTCTTATTGGCACTCACTAGCAAATGGCTATGTATTTTCATCATTACTTCTGATGTTAATTAGATTGTGATATGCTCAACCAAAGAGATCTTAATCTCATTTTCTCTGTCTTGTTTACCCTCCTCTTCTTGGCCATATGACTGCAACTCACCTCAGCACGTGCCCTCCCATCATTATCAAGTTAGGTTCTGTGGCAATGATCATTTAATTAAATGAATCCTGCCTTTGATGAGTTCTATCTAATAGTTTCAGTCTTATTTTAAAGAAATTCACTATGAAACTATACCCCAAACCAGTAATTGGAAATACAAACTTAAGGAAGTCATGGATGACCCTCATTTATTTTTTAATCTGTAAAACCAGGCATAGTGGTAAATTAATAGGTGCTTAATAAATGTTTGTTTGTTGAATTGTATATTAGCCTATGTCATGAGGGGAAAAGATGGTCTCATACTTTATGCAAAGAAATGCAAAGGAATGATAAATTTCTAGTATTTGAAAGGTCACAATAAGTAACATTTGTTTCCTATGTGAATTTAGAACCGACTGAGAGAGATACACATGAACCAGATGAATATCAAAATATTAGTTTTATTATTGAGAAATACTATAGAAAATTCTGTGTGTGGGCAAATAGGTTTGTTCACACTGTACCAAGGTAAGCTTATACCCCATATTGCAGTCTCCTTCCACAGGGACAGCCTTCTTTCTGCATGGAGGTAGTCAGACCACAAGATTCCTTCTCTGCGCATTGGTAGATCCTGAAGGCCTAGACGTGGCACTGCCATCCATGCCAAGTCTATCCTACCAAATTCACTCTCTAGTCAAGTGAATCAGTATTCCTTCCGCAGAGAATAGGATATAGAGAAAGAAGTAATGTGTAAAGGAATTTTCTCAACTTGAAAACCTGAACAATGTAAAATAAGAATTTGTCTCAATGTCCTCCACTTGTTTTTGTTTCCTATATATAGAGGTGTGGCTTTTCTATCAAACTTCACAATCTATTAAGTATTAAAAGTCAGGAAAATGGCAATAAAATTTTCTTTATTATTGACAAAAGCTAGGTCTTCAGAACGTGATTTAGATTTGTGGTCTTACAATACTCTCTTGAACCAAACTTTCTCCAAAATTGTAGCCTCTCCCACAGAGGCTGTGCCTTACCATGTGACAGGATTATGCTCATCAGATGTACTGTTTTAAATGGGACAGAAAACAACGGTACTGTCCCATTTCAAACGGTATGTATGGAACCTAGTCTCAACGGAAACTAGGCTAAATTCACGGTGTCAATAGGCTGACCATATGTACTGTTAGAAATGGGACAGTACCGTTGTTTTCTGACCTGTTTAAAATGGTATGTCGGGTCAGCTTAGGCAGGATAGCAGCTCAGAATGTACCCTCTTCAAAGTCACATGACAATTCGGAATGTGCTGACTTTTTCAGGACCATTTCCTTTGTCGAAATTTACGGAGAGATCAATGAATCTCTCCTCTTAGTAAGTGAGAGAGGGTTAGAGATTAGCTCGCAGTGTTGTCCAAGTTTACATTCTGCCACAAGAAAACGAGGAGCAGGATATAAGTGTTTGTGGCAGGAGACAAAGGAAAGCTTTAAGCACGATTACAACTGATTTGCAGAAAGATCATTCTGGAGATGTATTCAGTCAGAATAGGCGGGACTAAAGGCTGGGAGACAAGGGAACATGTGACTGAAATCTCAGGATTAGATATGACTCAGAGGAAGTTTGTGCGAAAAGAGGGGAATAACATAGAAGAAAAGAAGTTGGAAGAGGCATCCCCAAGAAATGCACATATCTACCAGATAGCTGGAAAAAAAAAAAAAAAACAAAACCCTAGGAAGCTGAGTAAGAGCATCCAAGAGAATTTGAAGGAAAAAAACTTGAAGGAAATTGCATAAAGGAGGGAGTGGCCAGTACTGTGAAACGTTCAATGGTCAAATGAGATAAAGACTGGCAAGTCTCCCTGGGGTTAAGCAACAGGGAGAGAGAATTGGGAACATCTGTAAGAAGAGTGTCACCAGAATTATTGGATCAGAAGCCACATTGCCTTGAATTGAGAAGTGTATGGGAGTTAAGGAAGTAGAGATGGATTCTAGAAACCTGATGACAAATGAAAAAGAAAATATGATACTTAGATGAGGACTTGAAGCCCAATTGGCCTGAGTCCTAAGCCACATTCTCAAACAGTTTAACCACAGATTGAGATGATTTTTGCACTCTGCCTGACTTCTGTATCTCTCTCTCTCTCAATTAGCTCCAAACTATGGTGGGGTCCAGCAGTGGGAGAACAGTAGTGTAATTTATTAGGCCTTTCCAAACTCCAACAAAAGAAGGATGAAGATGGATTTGAATAATTTGTGTGGGGGAAGATGCTGAGGGAGGAGTGGGGTTCCAGTCTGAAGGTTTCTATGTTTTTGTTTTTTTGGTTTTTTCTTTTGAAGGGGGAGACAAGATAGCTAGTAATAGGATGGAAGAAAAGTAGTAGGTAGGAGGCTAAAGGACAAGGATAAAGGTTCAGAAGAGATTCTGCATGCAGTGCCTAATTAAAAGGGTTTTTTTTTTTCTTAAGTTTTTAAAATTTTTAGTGGAACCTATGTACATGAATTGGGAAATGCCTCCAAATTCAGTCGGCTTTCCAAGTAGAAAATGATTTTGCAATTAGACTCTTGGCTTCTGAGAGAGTCTTTGAGCATTATCCTCAGTCCTCTTGTCAAATTTTAAGTGGTGACGCACCCCTGGGGACTCATCATTGACTTTCTTTTCTTGTGCCTCTATACTCCCTCAGTGCTAGATCTCACCCACTCCCATGGCCTTGACCTAAATGCAAAGAAACAGCATCAAAACTTACACGTAACCTTCTGACCACACTGCTCTGTTGTAGCCCAGGCACCGGAAAGTCAACGATTTAAATGACAAAACTCACAATAACCCTGCACTTGTTTCCCAACTCAGTGCCACTGGCCTTCTGTGTCTTCTTTACCTCTCATAATGGGAAGCAGAGTGCTAAGTCCATCACTTTAGAAGGCTTTCCAAGCCATGATAAAACAGTAATTTACAAGGTCTGGCCGGCATTCTGAAGTCAAATATAAATGATTCACAGTTACCTACTGGGCATATGATCCGTGTCACTGCTCCATCCGAATTGCTGTATTTGTCCAGATCTTCACTATCCAGTATGACAGATTCCAGCCACAGGTGGCTATTGAACACTTGAACTGTGGTTAATAGTCACATTGGGTTGTGCTGAAAGAAAAAAAAATATACACCAAATTTCAACACTTAATACTGAAAAATAATGTAAATATATCTCGTTAATAACTTTGTATTGATTAAATGATATTTTGAATGTAGCGTAAATGTTATTAAAGTTAATTTTAAGTGTACTTTTTAATGTAGCTACTAGAAAATAAAAATTACATCTATTGCTCATTATTTATTTCTATTGTATAGCACCGATCTAAATGTAACTACTTAATCTACACTCCTGTCGAAACTATTTATACATCTGCTATTGCAGTTAGTATAATATATTGAAATTATAGTGGATGTGTATAATGCTTTTTGGTAACTCATCAGAACCCTCCTCTTATAGGAGGTGAATTTCTTGATATAGTTTTAATTTGAGGCCTCCCTCCAAAAAAAGTGTAATTACTATTAATAGCTCCTCACTTCCTTGGTTAGAGAATCAGCACTTGACTAGGCTCAGTCAATCAGATGCACATTCCCTAGATTTGGAACTAGAAATTGGTGAGGCATGAAGCATGGACCATAAGGTCTTTCTTCTGGTATTAGCCAAAGCACAGTGATGCCACAAAGGGGAAACTGAAAAAGAAAGTCCCCCAGCCTTATTCATGTCCCTCTGTTTGACCACCAGCTGGCTCGTTGGCTGCATCCAGCTTAAAGCACCAGTAACAGCACATTTCCACTCTCTCCAGCTGGCTGTGTTGTAAGCAGAGGGGTCCATGTAGGGTGAATCATGTCAAAATGGAAAGCTATCAAATGTAAAAGCATGAGAATGTTGCACACAATGCTGGGACGTTATTCTGTAGAAGATGAAGAACCACTAAAATATGTTAAGCAGGAAAATGGTGAGGCCATATTTGCAATAAAGGTAGATGACTCTGTGAGTTAGGAATGAGTTGGTTGCAGATGAAGAAAATCTGATTAATAGAAGTTTAAACCTTAGGGGCACATTTTGCATTTCTAATACGAAGTCTAAATGCAGTCAATGAAAGGCAGACTGTCTTCACAGCCCAATCATCCAAGCCCAAGCTCTTGACATTCTTCTCCCCTTAACCTTCTTCTGTGCATTGGCTTTATTTTCAGGTTGATGCTTCCTCATCCCAGATTGGTCACAACACTCATCATGTATTTACCCTAAACATCTAAATTAATAAGAATGAAAAGGACAAGCTGCTATACTCAAGCTACTATGTCTTTTATCAGGGAGTAAAGCTATCCCCAATTCCTTATTTGATGCCCCCTTAAATTTTATTGAAGAGAATTGAATCACCTAACCACTACTAGCTGAAATGGAGACTGAGAAAATGAATTCCAGTGACAACAAAACAGAATAATACCTATGTATCAGTTAAAAAAAATGGCACACTCAAAATGGGTAATTTAAGGAGACCATAACAAAGGAACTATTTACAGAGAGATGCTTGAAGAGTAGAAAAGCCATAGAGATAATGCATTCACAGGGGGCTGGTAAGAGCAGGGTTACGTTCTCACCTTGCCTTGCTCTGAAGGGACAAATGGAGAAAATGATTATTGAAACTAGAAACAAAGAGTTATATGGAGAGGGACAATTGATGGGAGTTATTGCCTTGGATCACATAGCATAGCCAAAGCACCTTGACTCCACAAGGAAGGAACTAGAAAAGACAGTATCCCAGCCTTCCTCACATCCCTTTGACTGCCAGCTACCTCCTTGACAGTATTCAACTCAAAGCCAGATGGCAACAGAGTCCATTGATACTGTTGACAGTGGTCAGCCTTGTGGAGTAGAGAACTGCGTGGCAAAGCAGAGAGAATAGATTTGGATAAGTAGGTGGGAGCTCTCTAGTACAGCTTGCCTCGCTTGGATTAATCTCTGGGAGATGGACACTTTGCCACCAGAACAGACTGAGGTTCTGCTAGAAGGAAAATTACTGTAGTGCTGGCGACCTTTACGACCTGTCATATTCATCCTTATGACAGGATGGATTTAAGGTGGGGAATTTATCACAACACTCCCTTGCTAGAGGTGATGGGAGACAGTGACTGTTAATTGAATGTAATTGTCTAAGAAGGACTTTATGTGAGATAATAAACCTAATTATTTCTTGATCAGGATATACTTTCATAAACTTAAATATTTTCAGAGTTTAGATAGTTGAGTTACATTTGAGATGAGTACATTTTGGTCTGTCTTAAATAAATTTTGTAAAATTTGAAATTTGAAAGTGCTTTGCACTGCAGTAAACCCCAGTCAATCATATGGGTGTGTTAACTGGTAAAAAGTAGAGGAATTAAAAATAAAGTTAACGGGGTATTTTACTCAGGGGGAGTTTAGTTGTTTAACAGGGGGCAGAGTCTGAACTGTACTTTTGTCACCTGTAACACTGGGACATTATATCAGACTGATCTCCTTGCCCATCTGTACATCATTAGGTTCTAATTCAATACCTGCATGCAGTCACACACCTCCTTCCTTCCACTCCCCTATCCTCATCCCTAATCCCTGACAACCACTAGTTTGTACTCCCATTCCTAAAATTTTATTATTTTAAAATGTTAGATACATGGAATCTCCAACTGAAACCTTTTGTGATTGGCTTTTTTCATTCAGCTCAATCCCCTAGAGACCCATCCAACTTGTGTGCATCAGTAGTTCTTTCCTTTTGATTGCTGAGTAGCATTCCATGGTATTTAGGTATTTTTTTCAATGACATTACTCCTCAGTCGATTTTAGTCTTTAACTAAGTGTATTGGAGCATTCGTGAACCGATTGCTTAGGTGAGTTATCCTATGATCATCTGAAAGCATTGGTATTTGATGTGTGGTGAGCAGATAAGCAGCGTCAACTTCACATGGGTCCTGTTGACATTTGGAATTTCAGGTCTCACTCCAGACCTTCAGAATTAGAAGCTGCAGTTGAACAAGACCCTCAGGGTGATTCATATGAGCAATAAAGTGAGAGAAGCACTGATCTATATCACACGGAGGACATTAAACAAACACAGAACTTACTTGAGGATAGTTCCCCTCCAGATGGTAAAGAAAATTTGGATCTCAACTGTACCCCTTGGAAGTAATTTAATATATTTGCTCTGAGCTTTCAGACACTCACTTAAAAAAAAAGTTAACTAGATTAATTTCCCCCACGTTTCATTAGACATATTACCAGTGTGTGTGAAAATATTCTCTCCCTTAGCCAATCTGGCAAATCTACTGGAGAAAACTGGGGAACTGGCTCGGGGCCATTCTATGCAGAGCACCACCATTTTCACTACAGAAAGCTCCATTGTCTAGAAATAATAGTGAGGTTTTGCCCACAGCAGAAATCTGCATTCAATCCTGCTGTCCCTGGAGTGGAATTTTGCTTGAAGCCAAATTCTCAACTCGTCTTAATTTTAGTGAAGATATGTGTTTTTGCAAGTGCAAATTCATGAAATTAAAGTTGGACCTTTCCTAGCTTTCCTCTACCCAGTGTTTTATGATAGGAAGGACCTTTGAGTATTTTCTCAAAATAGCAAGTGCCAGCAAAGCTAAGCCAGATTTGCTGTTAAGCTCACCACCCAAGTCTTTGTGAAAGTTTGACCTGGAAACATAAGAATATCACTGTGAATTCTGACAAGTCATCCAGAGTGTTCCAGTCAGGTGTAGCCAGTGGTTCAAAGGGACAGCCCACTGGAGAGGGTCCTGAATCTGAACCCTTGGGCCAGTGGGATCCCTCCACCTTCTGGTTCTCTTAGTAATATTCTAGCTTCTGCTTTCTTGTGTCAATTATAAATATGGCCTTCAAGATAAATAGAGTGCTTGGGAAACTGTGAAGACCGTAGAAGTAGTCTGATAAAAAAAAAGATTTCTATTAAAGATGTGTACAGTGGCTTCAGTGAGAAAAACACAAGTTGAAATGATTGTGAATACACCAAGTGGCATGTACTACAATTTCATTATTGCAAGCAACAATGCAGTTGAAAAGGTTACTTTGACTATTGTTTTAGTTGGAACGATGTCTATTTTCATAGTCCCAGTTGCTAAATGCAGACAGAATTTCTAACAATAGCCACAGTATGAGGCTGTAATAGCAGTGTTCTTGCCTGACATAGGTCGTGTCAAAATAGTTGCAGCCCCAAAGGTAATTGTCCTCTTCCATTGCACTCAGTGTGTGTAATGCTCTGATGCACTTTATGCCACGATGATATACTGCATCCCCTACACTATGCTATTTATGCTGGAACTATATCTTGAAATGATACACTGCTGGATGAGCAATGAGATTTTACTGAAGAAATGGGACATAACATTTTTTGTCTTAAAAGCCTTCTGTCTGTCTATTGGCCTGTAGCAAATTTCTGTTACATTAATTTCAGAGGTTTTTAAGTTAGAACCAACTGAAGCTGAACATACTTTTTTTTTTTTGATACAGTTATTAAGAAAATGCCCTTGTCTGGTTAAGGGGGGAAATGAGTTTATTGAATCAAATTAAAAAAGGAAGTAAGTTGGGGTTAAAAAGGTCCCTGTGATGACTGGATAAAGAAGCTGTGGTACATGTATGCAGTGGAATACTACTCAGCCATAAGGAAGGTTGAATACCACCATTGTGACAACATGGATGCATCTTGAGGTTATCATGCTAAGTGAGCTAAGTCAGACAGAAAAAGTTGAGAACCATTTGATTTCAATCACATGTGAAGTGTAAAACAGAAAGCAACAAATGAACAAACAAAACAAACTCAGAGACACAGATAACAATATGTGGGCAAAGGAGATCAAATACATGGTACTGGAAGGAGACTAGACTCTGGGTGGTGAGCACACAGTGCAGTACATAGAAGATATATTACAGAATCGTACACTTGAAATATACATAGTGTTATTAACCAGTCACCCCAATAAATTTAATTTAAAAAGAAGCCATTTTTATATAGTATAAAAATGTTAATATGTAGGGGTTTTATTGTAGTTAGGATTTTTTCCACTGTTTTTCTTTTTCCTAATTGCAACAAAAGAAATTTCTTTAAGTTCCTGATGTTGGTAAAGGAAACATCCACATGCATTTTTGGGTGTTTTTTTCTCCTGATACATTCTTGAGTCCTAATATTCTAGAACTATTGGCAGAGGTTCTTAGCTTTCTCCGAAATTGCATCTGGAGAAGCCATGTGTTTCCCATGTGTATCCATTCTCCTCATACCACTTATAACTTTTTAAAAAGAATCTAACTAAAAATTTACCTTTGGTGTGACTGAATTTTGTTTGCTTTTTAAAACTGTTATGTCAAGGGTATTATTCTAATCAAAGATATGTGGAGGGAGCAACAGAGTTGCATCTAAAGGTGGGCGCTGAGCAATTAGCTAATGCCATTCCCAACATTTCTCAATTTCTTTTCATGATACTGAGCTTCCAAATTGCTCTGAAATAGTTAACATGAAAATTAAGTCCACAGAATGCCAATTATTTATTGTTTTTTTTAAAGGCTCAGAATGTTTAAGGTGAATTTTTATTTTATTTTTTATTATTGGCTATTTTATCATTGTGGCTTTCCTATAAGAGTGAGACACCATAAGATTAAGTACTTTGTAATGAGTGCTCATATTTATCAAACCAATGTCACCAAGAGGAGTTCGATCATATAGTCAGTCCTTGAAGTTATTTCCATTAAATTTGAAGATGACTTTTTCCTTAAAACTAAGGACTCCCTGCTCTACCTTGGAGATTATTAGGCATCATTCTTGACCCAGGTTATTCTACATTGCACATCTAATGAGAGAGGTGACTCCTTTCCTTGGTGTCTAGAGAGGTCTTCAGTTCCTGCAGTATCCTCTCTTGCTGCTTTGCCACTCATTTTGATGATTGCATAATTGTGCGTGCTTTCTACTTGAGGAACGGGACAAGATTCCTGATGGTGGGTTGACCAGAAGTACTTGCTATTTCAGGCTTTATGTTCCCAAATTTTTATATATCTCCTGAATTAATTGATACTGATCTTTAGCCTGAGAAATGTAATTCACAGGGACTCAGCCACCAGTGGTCTAGAAGGTGGAGAAAAGGACAGGGAAGAATCTGAAATTCAGCAGGCAGACAATTTGTGGGGTATTGACAGAGCTGGTGTGTTTTTATTCTGGAGTATAGTTTTATCGACATTTATGCAAGTGTGAAGGTCTCACATTTATACACAGTATTTTTTTAATATTGGAAGCTTCAGTGAACTATAACTATAGGCACTTTTAGGAATTAGAAATAAATTTATTTTTCTGGAACAAAAATTATTATGAATCAATGTGTAATGGAAAAGATTAGCCATGTGTAAAAGTTATGCCTGTCTTATGATAAACTTTGTAAATGTATGTCAGAGGAGAATTGGGACATAGCCAATGTTAATTATAGTGCCTGGGTTATATCCTATGACTTAAAAGTAATGATCTTTGAAAGAAAACATCTATCTAATTAGTATTTATTTATATAAATAAATAATGTGCTATCAAGATAGAGTTATCTACATGATATTCAGAAAGTAAGAATTATAAGATTTTGTCAGTGGATTTTCAACACTGTACAGAGATGAGAACATATTGACTAAGTATTTTACATTCAAAATTGTCAATCAGTCTCATCTGTGGAGTTATATCATGAGATGGTCCTCTTGACTCTGGTCTATTCTGAATGGAATGGCCAAGACCAAATACATCCTAAGATGTATTTAATTTACTGTAAAAAGCAGATTTGTTGCAGTTGAACATACTTGGCTTGGCACCTTTTTTTTTTACTTTTTTTAGTTATCAGTTGGGACTCTGGTCATGATTATTCAGTCTAACAAAGTTTTGGCCTTGACATCTGCAAAATAAAAAGAATGATTTATTCCTTGTAAGAATATCTTGAATTAAATGTGCACTAGATTAATGTCAGTTCTTCCTGTTGCCTCTTTGTCTTGACTTTAACGAAGATGGATGCATAGGATTTTCATAACTTTTAACCATAACTATGAAAACATTCTTGCCAATTCCTTGATGAGTATCCTCTGTCTTCATATAGTAACCAAAGCATACTTCTACTGTTACAGTTTACTTACTATATTGCAATCGTAGAAGACAATGACTATTATTAATGATTGCACAGAATTCAGCTTCCTTCTACAAAGAAAGGGCATACATGTTGAGGTAAACAGTACCTAACATTCTACAGTAGTTGAAAGTGCCACATGTTAGCTTACACAGGCTCTCCTGAAGGCAATGTGCAAGCATGTGACCTGGGTGCTACCAGTTAGTTGTACCAACCCAGTTGTTGCAGGGACCATAAGAAACCCTCTCAACATTGCCATTAAACAACATCTCAAAGCCATCACAATGGTAGAGAAATGGTGGCAGTGGGTCAGCAGCAACTCATTGTGCACCTGAGTCCAGAGGGGACAAGGTATACTGTTTTCTCATAGAAGATGGTGGCAGTAGTGTCCTCACCACACTGGTTCTCCTATGTGATTTTGGGCATTATTCCTTCTTAGTGTTTTTAACATTGTTTCCTAGCAATTCCTTGAGCAACTCATTGCTTTAATAACATTCTGCATGAAAAAGTTACAGTTGGTTTTTCAGTCACTTATAGTTAAGAACCCTCACTAATATAAAATAATGTATTTATGTTTCTGTTTCCCAATTCATTGATACAACTTCTGAGGGTAGAGTCTTGTCTGATTCATCTTTGTATACCCATGGCTCAGTAATATCAGCAGTATACCAGGAGCTAGAATTGGGCGATATAAGACCAAACTTCACTTGTTCCTTTACCGTGTTTACCAAGTATAATTTAGCTTTTCTTACAGATTTGCCTCCAGAGTGGAGCAAAATACTGTGCAGTGGACATAATTGCTAAGCAGACCTGAATACTCATACTTCTCTTTGTAAGGAATTCAGCGCCATTCTAGTCAGACTCTTATGGCTTAGCATGGATCAGTTCCCAGAAGCCTATTCTTTAGAGTGGCATTAACAAAATCACATTTCTCGGGAAGCAAAACTGCAGTCAGTCTCAGCCCATAGAACTACCACCCTGTAAGGTACTGAGTGCATAAGTGGCCAGCCAACCTATTTTAATAAAATTTCCAAATTAGGAAATCTCTAACTTGAGCAATGCCATCTGTATCTGCGACACTTCTCATTATTTTTTACCCGTTTTCCCACAAATATTTTCCCTTTCACTTTTACCACTCTGTGGCAGAAATAAAGCTGGAGAGTTGGAAAGATAAAAGTCGTATTTATCTTTTAATTGCATAAGAAAATGCTGCACTGTTGCAAACATTTGAACTGCCCCATGGCTTTGATTGTAGCAGCAATTGGCTGCCAGCAGAATTTTAAAGAGAGGGACAAGAAATAGAAGGGGAATTATTGATCCTACTCCAAAGTACTGCATTACAAAATAATTATGACTTTGGGGATACATCTGCACGTGTGTGTGTTAATCACAGAAGGAAGATAGGTTATTTGAAATTATTCTTTGGGCAGAAACTGATTTAAAACTTTTGAGTGGTATTTAAAATATTTAAGGGACTTGAGACGTTTTTAGTCATCAAAGAGTTTTATATGTTTATTAGAATATTCTGTGAACAATTAATCATATATAAAGCACTTTACACTTTGTAAAGAACTTTCATATACATTGGTTCATGTGAGCTTCACAACAACCCTGTGTATTAGGTTAGTTTTGGGACAGGCCAGACACGGTGCTGAAATTTTATAACTTTTCTCCCTACTCCTTTATTCTCATCATGGACCAGTGATACTCACACGAGTCATGCTAACATGCATGCACAGTTTCATAGTTTTCTCTATTTGAAAGTATTCTTAAGGTTTCTGAGAAGAAATCGGTTTTTTGGTTTTATGCACATCTACTGCACCAACCTCAGGATAAGTTTCCCCATTTTAAAAGGCGATTTTAATTATTTTTCCCTTTCACTGAAATGCGCAGCTACCAACAACTTTACTGGAGTCAGGAGATTCAGCTTCTGCTGTTGACGCCTTAGAGATATGTTTTCACTATGGTCCAGGGCAGGTAGCGACTAACATGAACTTTAAAAAATAGCCCAGGTGTCAGGCTAGTCTTAACCCACAAATGAGCATGCTCTGCAGTTTAGTACGGAATGAAAGATTTATCTATTCTGCTGTCAGGTGAGGGATGAGAAAGTGGTGAATTACTGAGTGATAATTAAGTAAGCTGGTAGAAAATGTAATAAAAAGTATTATATTCAACAAGTGCAGTTGTGTAAATAACATCTATTTTAATGGGTCTGAACTTTGGTTATAAAATCTGGACACCTTAGTTTTGAAGTTGTATACAATTACCTTATTAGAATATGAAAACAGAAGATAATAACTAAATATATAGTGAGAACCTTGTAAGCCAATACTATGACAGGTGCTTTATACCTTTTATTAAAAATTATCCTGACTTCAACAATCATAATAAATATAAGAGATAATGAAACAGAAATGTGTAGCCACATGCCAAACACCACATGTCAGTAAATGGACATAAGGAGACAATGGTATTTAAAATATTTGGTAAAATGGTGTTTCTGGCTAAGGGAGAAGACTCATTTAATGAAGTTTCATTTCCTAAGTAAATCAGTGCCAATAATTGTGATATTTTTGTCAACACCTATGTAATACAGCCTACTGACATGGTGTGACAAGGGACTAGTAAACAGAAGCCTAGAAATTTGGCTTTTATTTCATGATCTTGGGTAGAAACTATGGCTTCTGTTGGTGTTTTATTTATTTATTTGTTTAACCCAGTGAAACAGAAATCTCCCTAAAAGAGGAGTCATTTATGAAAAAAGGTTATTAAATATCTGACAGCCATATTAACTTAGAAAAGGAAGCCAATTTTACTGTTATTTGACTTTGGGAGACCCTGAGACTGATGAAGAGACATTAGCTAAGCTAATTATAAATTAAATTTTAGTCATTGCAGCTTTAACTATCCAAAGCCTTATAAAACTGAAGGTAAGACTGATGAAAATGAAGGTAAGGCTGGTGATCAGATGAAACACTCCAAGAAATTTAGTATGGAATGAAATCCATTTGGAAATAAAGCAAAGAAATAGTGAAGCTCTGATATTAAAATACTGAATTACAAATATTTTAAGGATAACTTTAAAGGCATAGTCTACTTGAAGGTAATAAAAAATAAATGTAACTTTGTTATGACTGTCCCTAAGAGTGTACATATATGTCGTGTATGGCCAATACAGAAACTCAAGGGTTAGATTGTGAACTAGAGTCTATCATATTTAATAGTGGAGTTTAATAAAGCACAAAATTAAGCTTATATCTATATTATAGATGTCTAGCACACATATTAAATAAGCCTGTATCTTTGTTGTAAAATATGTCTTGTGCAATTAAAAAATAGTTGATGTGAATAACTTAGAGATATAATAGTACTAAGATCACTGGCATGAACACTATAAATGTAAATTTAATTATTTATTAACATTCTGTCTATGCAACATTGAATAGAGTCTCATATCTCTTTCTATAGTTAAGCAATCAGAGAAGAGTTCATTTGCATATATGGTTTTAACAGTGGAAGCAAATGGCTCTGGAAGGAGAGAGTTCATTGCCTATAGGGAGGAAAATAGGGAGGACTGTAGAGTGCCTCTCAAATATTGGCCTTCTAGTCTACCTCTAGGAGCTCTAGCCTGAACTTATGGAAAGAGAAAGAGCTGTTTCCATGAAGGTTTCCATAATATATAAGAGTGAAAAATAATGCCACTATAGTGCCCACGAGGAGATTATTCCTTCAACAGTTAAGTGCCTTTGTACTTCAAGTTCTCAGGGAAACAAAACAAAACAACATGGTAGACACCCCTAGGGACTCCCAGAAATTAATGGGTTCGATTATGCCCTTACCTGGATTCTTGAACAGGAGAGGAGAGAAAAGAAGGAACATGACTCCTTTAGTCCCCATGAACTTGGGAAGTCCAGGGAGACACAAATTCAATTGGAAAGCTTAAGGTAGAGTGCTGTCTTAAGGAGATTGTCACTTATTAGCAGAAGGCAGATGTGAAAGCATGAGAATAAGTTCAATTCATTTTCTAAGTAATAAACTGTTCTAGACATTTGCTATTATCAATCATCACATTTTAAGGTGTGTATAAGATGGTTTGACTGAAACGAGGTGTGTGTGAACCTTTAAAAAGCCTATGGGAGGTGCACAGGAAAGGCAAATGGTCATCCTCAAGGGTATTTTGCAAGTATTGATTTAAGATAGAGCTGTTTCCCACATGGGCATCACTTTTTGTAGCTGTGCACAAGGGTGAAGAAGAGCAGAGATTTATTCCTTAAATGTTGTTGACCTCCCCAAGCAACGCTGAGAAGAACCTAACAATGAAATAGAAAAACCTTTAAATTTCTTACATGCCTGAAGTTTCCAAATCAGTGTCATCTGGAGAACTTTTAAAAATGCATATTTCCAGGTTTCATCATCAGAAAATCTAAATCATAAGGGCTTAGATGTTTTTGTAAAGATTCCCCAAGATGATTTCAATATCTTACCAGGTTTGGAAACTATTGCTATACAATGTAGACAACATATGGGAAATAACACAAAGGAAGAATCAGTAGAACTTGGAAGTGTCATTTCTCCTTTGAAGAGAATTGAGCATGCTGTAACAGGAAGGATGATACCTGAACCAAAAATGAAATCCTAAACTATGTGGAAAGGAAGGGGCATTAGTTTGGCACTAGCAGCTATATGAAACAGACCCCCAAATTACATTGGCTTAAAACAGTAGAATTGTATTCTTCCTCCAAGTAATGATCCACCAAAGGTGTTCCTAGCTGGCTGTCAGTTCTTCTCATGGTAGTCCAGGGAGCTTCAGGGCCATCTGCGTTATAATTCTGTCATCCCTTAGGACTATCACCTTTTATGTACAGCCACTAAATAAAAGGTCCATCTGCTTCTTAAAAACTCTGACCAGGGTGTTCCCTGGTGGTGTAGTGGCTTAAGGCTTTGGCTCTGGCACTGTCAGTGCTGTGGCCTGGGTTCGATTCCTGGCCAGGGAACTACCCACATACAAAAAAAAAAAAAAAAAAAAACAACAACAACAAAACCCTGACCAGAAGGAGGTCCATATTACTTCTGTGAACATTCCATTGTTAAGAAATAGTGACATGACCACCCCTAGATGCAAGTGGGGGGAGTCCTACAAATTATAGTCCCTCTCTGGGGAGCTGCCTCTCAATAATATGGCAACATACCATAAGTTTGTGCAGACAGTAAACTACTTCTGTGATAGCGGGCACCACATCCTAGATAAAAACAGATTCTTTTAGTGTTATTCCACTTCAGATATTAACCTTAGCTCCGTGCATTTCATATTTTTATGCCCATATGTGTTTGTGTATGGCCACTTCTCATTCTCTACTTTTCCTTAGGCACATGAGCTGGAATTTATAAGTCGATGTACTTATAAACATCGTGTGACTTCATCAGACCCACATTTTGAATTGGAGAATGTGAAGACGACTCCAGTGAGTAACTCACTCACTTACGCTCCACAATCCTGGGTCTCTTTGTCCTCACAGTACTAAAAGAGGATCTGCCTGGGCACATTTAATTTTTTTTATTGTTGTTTTTCTATTATAAATAGAAAGAAACACTAGAACCAGAAAGAATACAGCTAAGGAGACATCCAGGGTTTATAAGACCTACTTTTGGGAAAATAGAGTAGCATTCATGAGAATGGCTGAGTGCCCTTCCCCCGACACACACACACACACAAGTGAGAAAAATAGTCCTTTAAACCTAGAGTGCCTAGGAGAAGAGGGAACTAAAACTGGGAGTTGAAGCCCCCTGAAGATTTAAATTTTGTGAACTAAGGAGGTGTGTGAAGAAAACTGAGAGTCATTTAATTTCTTTTGTTACACATTCGATTTGAGTGAAGAGCAATTGGTACTCTCATGTATTTAACACTTCTGACATTTTGGTGTGTTCCGTTGTTGGGCTATGCACAGAATGTTCCTATGGTCTTTGTTAATGAAGTTTGAATGAAGGTGGGTTTTATATTCATTCTGACCTTGTGGTACTACCTTGAGCTGCGGAGGGCTGTATAAAAAGATAAAGAAACTTTACAATGCTCAGTCTTGGCTATTAATGAAAATAATTGCTGATTGCCAAAAGGAAATGTACTTTGTGTTGCTTCAAACTGAGTGAAAGTTCAGCCTGTTAAGATTATTTTTGTAGCAGCAATGCGGCCTCAAGAAAAATCTGTTACCTTGTGAGCTTATTACTCAAGATGTGAAAATGTTTTGGAGAAGTAATAGTAGTGACATTTGTCAATATTTATCTAATCTTCTCTTGATTACACTCTCTAAAGAGAAACACAGATATGTGATTTAAAAAATACACTTAAATTTCTTAAATAGCATGTATTTGGCTTTGAAATAGATGATATTTTTTTCTTCAAGAATACTTCCTGTACCATGAATGTTTTGTTTGGGGATAAATTATAATAACAGTTAGCTATTCTTCTAGTCATAGCATAACAATTTGGCAACTTTACACGAAACCTTCAGAATGTGGCTAGAAATTATTTAAGGCTTTGAGTGGCCAACATTGATGTCATAAAGTCCAATCACACAGTTCAGCTACTTCCTTATCTGAGATCATCACGAACCCTCAATCAGATTTTATTTAAGTCTAATTCATCAATAGCTGTTGCAACAACTGTGAAAGTAGAGGAAGTTCATTAGACAAAGCAAAGAGACTTCCAAAAATTTTTCAGAAAGACACCGGAACACCCTGACCCTAGAAAATTTAATCTTCACTCATTTAACAGATATCCAGTGACAGTGTGGTAAGCACAGGGTTTTGAGCAGGATGCAGGATGGGCATGGTGCCTGCCTTTGTTGAACTTCATTTATAGGCGAAACAGACAATAAACAAGTAAATAAATAAGCTTGTAAATCCAGTGGTAATAGGTTCTATATAAAACAAAAATAAACCCAAGAAAAAGATTGGACAGTCACTAGGAGATGTTATTTTATATAAAGTCATTAGGAAATGCCTTTCTCATAAGAAGTATTTGAGCAAGGACCATGCCATATAGTTATCTTAAGGGAGATCTTTTCAAAAAGAAAAAGTAGCCCATGCAACATCTGTGATACCCTTCCCATGACAACTGGAGCCGAGCAGTTACCAAGGCTCCCATAGTGGTATCTCAAATGTCTGGGATAATATATCCTTTGCCACGGTTGTGACACACAGAGGTGGGAGCAGTTACAAGATGCAACATCACAGGTATTTTCAGGTCAGGCCAGTTAGTTACATACTAACGAGACAAGGCATGAGAAGGAATCATCATACAAAACCAAATACAAGAGACTATGGCATGCTAATGACACACAAAATTCAGTGCTCACAGTTCCTTTGCCTATGTGCAAATGCTTTCTTATAAAGGGACACTGCCCCTTTCTCAGAAGAACTTGGAGTTAGGACAGTGGGCCCTAAAAAGTTTCCTGGAAATGATCCAACAATTGTTATTCCTAAAGACGCTGAGTCACCAAGAAAAGATGAAATCAGGTTGAATATGTACTGTTTGGAAAGGTAGGGTATTTTATTTTATTAAGCTTTCATCCTCTGGAGAATAATCAATTTCCTGAGAAATCTCAATTCTCTGGAAGTTCTGATAGCTGTGATTATACAGTCATTTGTGTTCCCTGGATATGAGAGTGATGAGAGTGAAAAGGGTGGAGTGAAGTGTGTTGAAAAGTAGAGAAAACTTTTTTTCATGAGTGTGAACTGAAGATTATACTTCAACTCTGATTTTCTAAGTTTTTGTCTAATGTACTTACTCTGTCCCAGGATCTTCTCCAGAATATTACATCACATTTATTTCTCATGTACCCTTCAGCTCCTCTTGGCAATGACCATTACTCAGACTTCCTTTGTGTCCGATGACCTTGACAGTTTTGAGGAATACTGCCCAGGTATTTCAGAGGGCCCCCTCTGTTAGAATTGGTCTGTTGCTTTTTATTTGTGATAAGACTAGAGTTAAGGGATGTGGGGAGCAAAACCACAGAGGTAAAGTGTCCTCATCAAATCACGTTCAAGGTACTTACTATCATTTAAAATTTACCCATTTTTTAATGCCTCGATAGCTCATTTCTCTCTCTATCACAGAGAAAAATGTTCCATTGTCAGAATATATGATTGTTTTTCCATTCACATCCTCAAGGACTTCTTGCTTGTTTCCAGTTTTTGATGTTATGAATAAAGCTACTCTAAATATTCACATGCAGGTCTTTGTGCAAATGTAAGTTTTCAAGTCAGTTGACAAATAAATACCTAGGATTGTGATCACCAGATTGTTTAGTAAGACTATATTCAGCTTTGTAAGAAACTGTCTGTCTCCCAAATGGCTGTACCATTTTGCATCCCCACCAGCTATGAATGAGAGTTCTTACTGCTCTTCCTCTTTACCAGCAATGGATACAGTCAGTTGTTCTTAGATTGTAGCCATTTTAATAGGTTGTATGGTATCTCATTGTTAAATTTGCATTTCTAAAGACCAAATAGTAAACATCTTTTTATACGTTTATTTGTCATTTGTGTGTCTTCTGTGGTGAAATATCTGTTTACATGTTTTGCCCATTATTAACCCTGGGCTGTATGTTTACTTATTGTTGAGTTGTAGAAGTTCTTTGTATGTTTTCATTTTAAAAATGTTTTTATATACCATATTTACAAAGGAAGCCTAACTCAGAAAATATTTTCATGTGCTAAAAATATAAAATATACCGATCAACCAAATCATTAGCTTTCTGTTAGTGTACTCAAAAGGATGATTTGTGATTTTGGTAGTTGTCTTCCTTACCATTTATACTCGTATATAGCAGTATTTTGATTAATGTCAACTGCAGTCATGAATGACTTCAATTTAAACTTCATGCTAAATGTCTTCCTCCATGGCACTTCCATGAGGGCAGACTTTATCTGTCTTGTTCCACTCTCTACCTCCAGTCATATAGAATGGTAATCACTCAGTAAGTATTGCTTGAATAAATGAAGGAATGAATCTGAAAATGAAAGTGATTATGAATCAAGTGTGGAAATAGTTTGACATAGTCACTAAATGTTTTTCCTTATACACAGATGTTTTGACATTATATGGAAAAACCACTGCCAGCAACTTACAAGATTACCTATTTTTGAGTAAAGCAAATGCTATTTTGAGGAATTGAAGGGACAGTACTGTTTTTAGATTGGCATCTAATTTAACCTTGCAATTTAAGACCACAGACTTAAACAGAGCTTCCTTATTATATTTTTGTGTGCATATAGTCATAAAAAATACAACTTATTTAATATGGCCTGAAAAACACTTGTCATGTCTATTAAATTTATCAAACGAAAACAAAATATTTGAAAACATGATCTCATTAGTGTGAAGGTCATTGAAAGAAATATTTACCTGGACCAGTTTTCTAGTAAACATTATTTTTGTTGTTGTCTTCAGATACACTTCCATGTTTTATGTGGTGGCTAAAATTATCTTCAGCAAACCTTGAGTCTTTCTAAGTAATGTATAATACATGCTTCAGTTCTCAAATCAGGAAGAAGAACATCCTTTTGATAAAAAGGAACAATGACAAATATGCTGTGGATTCAAATAGCTGACTGATTTTATGGAAAAAATATACAATGACACTGGGAGATACTACGGGTAGTCATCTGTATATTTTTTTTATGCATCTGCCAGAATATACATTTGAATGTTAAGCTTTGAAGTAACTAAAAACTCCACCCAACACTTATTTATTAAAATGCCTTAGCCAATTACACTGTATAAATCTATATATCCTACTCTACACAAACGTAGGCATTCAATCTACTTAGCTCTTTCACATATCTTATTGTAACATTAAACTTGAGCAGATTCAATAGGTATTATTTATAGAAATGTCACAAATTGGTTTTGAAAGATTGGAAATCTCGACTTCACTGTGCTTCTGTTTTCTTACATTCGTGTGAAAGGACACTCAGACTCAGAAGTGTAGAAATAAGTGACCTATTAACATAACATATAGGCAATGTGAATGAGTTTTCCTAGTAACTGTGTATTGGTAAGACACTCTCTGTATAATAAAAATGATTTTGCTTTTCTTCAGTACATGAGAGTGACACGTGATGTTGACATATTGCATTTCTGGATTCTATCAAGTATGGGAGATGTCACCTCATGTTGATCCAGGAGGTGAGAGCTACTATCTCACTCAAGCCCATTATATAAATGAGAAGCCTTTGTTCTTTGCGTGTTGATTCGTAGGCATTAATGTGGCCACTATGTACATACTGGTGCTGGGCGTAACGGAGTGAAATTGCTCACACCATTACCTTAAATTGAAATGCAGACAGTTCATCTGCATAGAAGTTGTAAGAGTCTTTTACCTGAAAGATTAAAAGCACTGAATATCAAAATTTAAACACAGACACCTACTATGTTTTAAAGCTGTGCTTTTCCTCAGACAGTGCAACTGTGCAAGGAATTTTTTTAATCGTTCTATTCATCTCTAGTGACTTTAATCCCTAAATAGAGCCCCCATCTGAAGAACCAGCATTTTGAAGTGGAAAGCATAGCCTCTTGGAGCAGAAGGTGCATTCTGTTTTATTTCCTTGTGTTATATAATTTAATTTTTTAGCTAGTTATTAGAGACAAAATAGGTATGCATCATTAGTTAAACACTAATGGTCCTACATGATGGGAGAAAACTGGAACTAACCAACTTTTAAGAATCAAAATCATTGTGTTTAAAGAAAGGATCTCACGGTGCCTAATGTAAGTGAATGGTTCAAAAACTGATTTCTTAACACCAACATTTTTATCTACTTCAATGTAAGAGGATGTTGAGAGAAAACAGGGCACTTTATCACACAAGCTATTTGAAAGCAGATGGGCTATGTCAATCTCTAAGACAGTGTCTGTGCTTATTCCTATAGAAATCATAAATGTGCCAGAAACCATGGGATGTCACACTAGCAGAATATAATAAGACATGGGATATTTACACTTTTCATTTACTGAGAACATAACAATAGTAACAACTGTGTTTTATAAGCTCTCTTCTGCTAATCAGATATGCAGAGCTGATGTCAACTCTTGAATCTTCTTGAGTGTGTGCTTTTTGAAATTACTACTCACTTACAGAATCATAGAAATATTCTAAATCTAACATATTAGTTTTACATGTGGGGAAACTGAGACTCAGTTGGTCTTTGCTTCCTATTTTTACTGAGAAACTAAAAGAAGTAAGGAGGGAAACATTACCAAATTTCCCACCTACCAGCCTTCGGCCTCCAGGTTTGGCTTCCTGAGTCTCACCAGAGGTGAGTTATCCACACTTCTGTGTAAATTTTGTCATTTCCTTTTGTCAGATCTCGTCCACTCTTAGGTCACCTACTAATGGCAAGGACTGTGGTTCTTCCCTTCCTTTCTGGCATCATCATTAACCTTTGCTGTCCACTGGGTCATTCCCATCAGCACACACACATGCTGTTATTCTCTCATCTTAAAGAAATAAAAATGTTTCTTTCTGGAAATTCTCTCTCCACCTAATTTTCAGACTACATATCCTCTCAGTTTTCTCCCCTGCCCTTGATTATTGCTTTATTATAGTATCTTTTGCTAGATCATTCTGTAGCTCTCTGACCACTCAAATGTCAGAGAAGTCCAAGGCATGAGCACTGGTCCTCTCCTACTCTCTCTGTCCTGGTACTCTCATCTGATCTTAAAGCTTCATAGGTCACCTAAATGGTGACAACTTCCAAATTGACATCTCCCAGCTAGTCTCTATTAAAATCTATTCTAATACATCCGACTGACTATTCATCATCTCCAATTGGATGTCTAATAGATGTCCCAAATCTAACATTCCATAACTGAACTCTTGTTTGTTTTTCCCCCCAAAAGCTATTCCACCATAGTCTCCTGTTTCTCAGTAGATGAAAACTCCATCTTTCTAGGTACCCAGGACAAAAAATTGGAATCATTCTCTACTCCTTTATTTCTCTCAGATACTAAATTTAATCCATCAGAAAACTGGGGCTTCACTTCCAAAATATACAAAAATCCAACATCTACAGAATTCATATGTTGTAATTTCACTGTTGCTTCCCCAGTCCAAGTCTCCATCATCTCACACCTAAACCTCTGCAGTTTGCTTTCTACCAGGTTGTGTTAGGTCTAGGGACTTGTTTCCATGAAATCTGCTCTAAACACAGCAGCCAGAGTGATTCTTTAGACACATGTACCATGTCATTCCTCTACTAAAAATTCTGTTTCTCAGAGTATAATTGAAAATGCATTAAATTTGAGGACAGTCTATTCAGAAGTCCAAGGTACTGTGAAAGGGTGTGGACAGTCACCTGAGTTTTAGAGACCACTGTATTCTTCTCAGAAAAAAAGTAGTATCTACTCTATGGATGGAAGGTAAATAGGTATTATCTCAGAAACTGGATGGTGGGCTGGAGAGACATGCAAAACACTCAACATTTTGAGCTGCTACTGTCTGTCAAGAACTTGTAAAAATATACCTAGTTTACAAGAACTTATTCAGGTAATCTTCCTTACAAACCTTCCAAGTAACTAGTGTCATCCTTATTTTACAGATGGTGACAGCTAGCTACTGGTAGAGCAAGGATTCAAATTCACACAGTCCCTCTTCAAGTCTCAGACACCAACTACTTTCATTGGACCTAGAAATCCTTGAGGTCCAAGTTAAAGAGATTAGACTTTATCCTGAGTCATAGTGGATATTTTTTTCTACTTTGGACTGATCAGTACATTAAGAAAATGGACTGGGTTAGAAGAAATTGTGTTGTACTACCTTCAGTTTAATAAACTGCCAAGGTAAAAGTAAATCGACTCTTTTAGTGGACTTTTAAAGTCCCTTATAAATTCCAGCTCTCTGGCTCCATTTCAAGCCATTTTTCTTTTTTCTCTCATCTCTTATCTTTGTGTTTCACTGAAACTATGCTCTAAACATTGCTTGGGACCCTCTTCCCACAAAAAAAAAAAAAAAGTGTGCCGACACACAAAAACTGCATACAGTTTCACAGTTTTGATAGATGGAAGCCTTCAAAACCCATGACAACTTATTGTTTCCTGACCCACCAGGTCTGATTAGGTCTTTGGTTTATTTCTTTTTCCTAAAGGAAACCAGTTCTCTTTCCCATAGATAGGGCCCAATTACCAATCACTCAGTACTCAGTTTAAATATCATAGATCTGGGAAATTTACTCTAATTCTTAGCCACCAAATGGGTATAAACAACTGTGTTATTCAGGATGGGCAAGAATGTGCTATATGGTCAAATCTTCAATCTTTGTGTTTCCTCTAACTCCTAGTTCAATTAGGTAGATTCAATTCAATTAATGTTATCAAGTGGCATTTTTTTTTACACTGTTAGTGTTGTGGGTCAAGCTTCCAGAAATGAGACACCGAGGTGGAGATGAGTGTGAAAGAAGAGTATTAGAAAGTGTTCTTGGGACCAATGACTGTTGGGGGAGTGAAGTGAGCACTGTTGGGTGGAGGGAGGAGTTGAGCTCTGATGCAATCACAACAGAGGTCTCCAGGTGGCCCCACAGGAAACTAACATTGGGATGGCCTTGTAGAACTGTCCCAGTTTGGGGTTCTAGGTCCAGTTTTATATCCCAGACTTAGGCAGTCATTGGACACAGGCTCCCCCAGGAAAAGGAGGTGTGATTTTGAACAGGGAGGTCCCCTTCTGTTGAGGGCAATTCCCAGAGGAAAACTCCCGCAGTCTTAAAGGGGACATCTGGTCCATGTAGCATAGTGTCTGCTGTCATTTAACAGGAAGTAAGGGCACCTCACTGGGTAGTGTATTTGAACTGTCCTATGCAAATAAATATTATATTGTCTTACAACACTAACAAAACAGGAGTAGTATGTGATAGCCTAATGGACTCATATTTAAACCTGGAAATTATGCTGTTTGACAATTTGGAGTTTAAGAGTTTTATGAATTACAGCTTATTCACTTAGTTATAAATCAAATTTTATTATATTTTTAAACACACATTCAGGATTCAGTATTAAGTTGACTTCCTAAATGGTACAGACAAATGCCACATTTTCATTCTAACATGTATTCACATCTACAGCTTCTTTAGTTGTGTGGGTAATTTCAGCTTCTGGGTTAGGAACTGCTTTCACTGCTTTTTATCTATTCAAAAATAGTTTATATGAACAAGAGCTAATGTCTAAGTAGAATTTACTCAACAACATAAAAAATACCTTATGCAAAAATAGAGCCAGAGAAGAGTAACCTTTATCTTTTTAATAGGTTCCAGTAAACATGAGTTAGGATTGACTTAACACTTTAACTGACAGTACTAACTCAATGAATGCCATACAAATTATTTTTGTGACACCACATGGTTTATTTCATTATTTTCCATGGTTTTTTCCTTCTGTCTTTAAAGCTGAGATTATTAAAAACCTGAAATAAAACACTATGTGATGGATAAGTTATGGATGCTTCAAAACATATCAGACTAGATTTGTCTGATATTCTTTCCTTTAATCAGTCACATGTAGAAACCAGCTCTGTTACAAACATATAGTTGTCCTTGAGCCAATTAGTTTGAGGGCAGTAAAATAAAACAACCAATAAGATATGTCTGTATTGTAAAGCTGCTGACGGTGTTTTAGAAGAGAGAAGTATTTGAACCGGAATGTATCTGTTAGGAGGCACTGTAATAGATAATAGATACGAGTTCAGAATACCACAGGAATCCATTATAGAGTACAAAAATTCCTTATGTGAGAGTGTTGAAAGAGGTGAAGTAATCAATTTTTTTGTATACAACAAACAATTTCAAAATTTCAGTGGTTTTTCAAGAGCATAGTTCTGCACATCAACTGTGGATCAGCAGATTTCAGCTTTCTGTTTCTGGGCCAGGCTGCATCCCAAGCTTCCTGTCCGGGCCAGGCCTGCCCCGTGTGTGTTTTCATTCTTAGACCTGGCTGACGAGGAGCAATTACTGAGATGTGTTATTCTTGTGGCAGATATGGTAATAGCCATGCAGGAGGACCAGCATGTTTAAAGATGCTGCTCACATCACATCCACCCCCTAACATTCCACTGATCAAAGGAAATCTAACGGCCAAGCTCAAGATTGATGAAATAAGGAAATATGCCCCATCACACTAGTGGGAGGTACCGCAAAGTCACACAAGGAATCCAACAATGTAAACTCCATGATGGATGTATGATTAAAGATTCAGGAACTGTCATTCAATCTGTCACAAATGGTTTCAAAGGGGACTTGACATACTTGTATTTGAGCTGGGTCTTGAAGGGTAAGTAAGCATTTACTGATAAAACTCCAGACAGAATCCAAATCTAACATCTTACTCTGTTACTTTTCCTACAACTTCAAGTTACTTAGTTTGAAAAATGCGTAATGAGTTTATGTTTTCCAAAAGCCACACTCTACAACTATCTAAAACTTGTTTCTCCTCAATGTTATTGTAAAGCTCATGTTCCTAACCTCTGGCATTGGTCAAGCTCTGGGCAAGCTCCCCTCTGGTCTTCTAAAGCTCTTTTTACTCTTGCCTTTGAGACTTCTGTATTGTAGGCCTACATCTATAACTTTCCAACTTTCTCTCCTACTATTTGGAAATCTTCAGAACAACCAGTGTCCCCAGAATCTGCTCTGATTCTCTCTTGGAAAGCTGTGGTGATTTTTTTTTTACATGATACTTCATTCTTTCATTACTCATCACCTTTATAAATATGCTATCCTTTTGCTTTTTATATTAGAAATAATTATATATTTTTATTTTATTTAAGCAGAACCAAAATATTTCTCCACCCTTCAATACATAGCATCTTGACTCTTTAAGAAGTCTCTGAATTGATTTACAGCTAAAGCTTTTGACTCAATACAATCAGCTTTTTTCTATATACTAAGTTGTAGATAATACTAAATCTGAGGGGTAAAAACAATAACATGAGACCCCTTCCCTTTTTCATATGTTCCTTGGTTTCTCTCTTACTATTTATAGTTATATCTCAATAATTGAATTATTTTAAGGAAAATCAATGCCATTTCTTGTTCTATATCCAGTTCCTATTTTTCTCTAAGGAAAGTAATCTTTATTAGAAAAGAGCAGTTAGTTGAAAGAAGCAACTCTCTTGGAAGTGAAGAGTTAACAGGAGTTGTAACAAAAAGCAATGTTAGAAAGAGATGAGAGGCTGAGGACCTGGGATCAGCAACCAGAAGAGATCGTTGAGATTCATGAATGTAAGAGAAACACTTGCATTGCCAAGGAAAAATTAAAAATTATTGTCAAGTTCAGACAAACTATTAGTGCATATGTAATGTGGAAGCCAGAACTCTTGGTAAGAACTAGCCTTAGGCAATATTTCATTTAAAACAGAGACTACTTTATATTATGATAGCACAAATGAGTGTTGTCTAAATATTTTTGTTAATTGCATATTATTTCATAATAATAAAGATCATCAAGTGTTGAAAATATAGTGATTCATTTGACATTGTAAAAAAAAGGAAGTTCATGCATTTTTAAGCATAAAAATTAAGGTTTGAACTATATTCAGACTTAGGAAATCAGAAATCAAGGTTCTTTGACTCACAGAGGGTAGGCAAAGAGATTTTCAGAATATTTTGCAGCACAAATAGAAGGAAAGCAGGATTTTAATTCTCTTTCTCCTTCTAAGCAGTATATCCTTATAGCCTTACACAAAACTTTGCATGTAAAATGTTCGATAAGTATATCTTGAACAAATAGGTGTTTATTTATATGAAATATGTCTGTGTTAAGCACTGGAGTAGATAAGGAGGAGAAAGAGAACACAAAATTTTATTCATTCCTGAATATTTAGTAAGCTGTTATTATGTGCTATTTTAAATGCTGGGATAAGGTATTACAGACCAGAAAGGAAAGGTCCCTGATCTCTTGTCACTTATATTCTACTTGGGTGAGACAGATAACTGAAAAATAAAAAAGCTAAAGAAAACAAACAAACTAATATTAGATCATCTGTGTGTAAGTCTACACAGGAAAGAAGATAAAGTGGCGGTGAGAGAGGACAGAATAGTGAATTTTTATTACACATGTATGTAATAGGAATAATACATTCCTGTTATTCATGAAGCAGCTTTCTGAAAAGGTGTCACTTGAGGTGACACCTCTGTAAGGAGACAGCTGTTTCAGGAGCCGTTGAGGAAAGTGGTTCAGATTGAAGAAAGAGCAGCTTGCAACTCACTGTCACAGGAACAAGCTCGGTGGGTTGAAAAACAGAAAGGAGGCTGGTGTGGCCAGAGGACATGGAATGTGGTGAGTGAGAGAGGGAGTCAGGGACCAGAATATTAGAGCCTTGTACCTGAGGCAAGGAATTCGTGTTTCATGATGAACATAATGGGAATCTATCAGAGAGCGGCTGTGTGTGTGTGTGTGTGTGTGTTGTGGGTATATGATTGCATTTACGATTTCAGAAGTCATTCTGACTGCCTTGAGAAAGATTTGAGGTGGGGGGCAGTTTAGACCTAGTGGTCATTAGGAGACAATTGTCCATAACCATGATAATGGTTGGAGCTGCATAAGAGTGGAAATAGAGTTTATACAGATTTTAGAAACAGGACTGACAAGTCTTGTAGATGGATTGATGGTAGATGGCAAGGAAACAGTAACCCAGAATCATTCTGATGGTTTTGAGTTGTAGGTATAGGTGGATAGGGGTCATTTTATGAGATGGGAGAGACTCCTCGCTGAGAGAGAAACTGATTTTGTTGTAGAAAAGTAATAAATGATTAAAGAAAGTTTACAGTCTAGCTGGCAAAGACCATACATACATATTCACACATGATGTTAAAGGCAAGTTAAGAAAATAAATTATAAGACACTGAAGGAATAACTGAATTCAAGGTCTGAGAAAATAGGAGCTTCTCCAATGGAATCAAGACATCCTAGGAAATGAGCCACATCATTTTTTTATTTTCTTTAATTTAATTTAAGTCCTTCAATTGCCTTTGGCAGACCCACCATTCAAACTACCAAAATGACAAAAGATTTTATGTCTTTTTTGATCCTGTGTCATCACACAACCTGTACACCAATGTCAGCGTAATCTCTAGTTCCTTGGTCTCTCCCTTTTGTTCAAGTACATCTGTCCCATCATGTTCTTATTTTCTTTTCCAACCAGATCTGAAGTTGTGGTCATTCCTGTTAACTGTCCTGCCACAGGAAGACCTACTTCCCTCACGGACTAATCTTCTGGATCAATTACAAACCTGTATCAATTCAACTTCCTGTCTTACTTCTTCCTCTGACACTAAAAATGGCTGAGAAAAATCACATAAACATGTTGCATTGATCCAGTAGAAATACATCTTCCCCATCTCATTGCACCCTTCAGTATCACTCAGCAATTTATTCACTTGGATCCCATCTCCAGTGCCTCTTACTTCCTAGATCTTTTTCCTTCCAAATCTTTTTCCTCTTCTTAAGTTCCCTTCCTTAGGACTTTTTCATAAATATTCTGTTTCTTCTTCTAGGAAAATAGTAAAATGGTCCTTTACCATCCTCTTGGTGAGTTTGTGATTGCCATGTTAGGGACTGAGATGTGACTTGTTTGATTAATCAAATGTGAATGGAAATAAGGTGTCACTATATGTTGAAGTATTAAGAACCAGTGCATGATTCACCATGTTTTCTCTCTTGCTTTAGTAATCTTTGAAGTATATGTCCAGATAGAGCCTACACAAACCTGGTTTCTGAGGGAGTTTGATGATCTCTATCCTCCCAGTTATCTGTATTGTACATGAAAAAACAAAAACAAACTTTACTGTCTTAAGCCACTAAGAGTTTGGATTTGTTACCACAGCATAATTTAGCTCATTCTGACTGATACTACCACTTTGCAGAATTTCATGTAATCCTGTCCTTGAAATTTCTCCTTTGCCTTTTATCATTCCATATCTTCTCATTCTTAAGCTGTAATTTTTTTATTTCTACTTTTTAGTCTTCATGGTGTATCTCTTCTTTTCTGTTCAACATTCTCTTCTTTTTCATTTGACACTATCACTCAAAGTCAGCGCACCTACCATCAATTCAAATTTTATCTAAAACCTAATAGAGTTTGTAATTTCAGTAAAGATGTCTTCCTAAATATTCACATCCACATGTCCAAATTCTAGACATTTCCACCTGGACAGTTTCCTCAACTTCAATTATTCTCTAATTATTCTCACTAAAGAAAATTTTTCCCTTGAATTCTCTCTCTTTCTAAATGTTACTTCAACCAAACTATATCCTAGACCAAAATCTGGAAATAATCATAATTTTATTCCTCTAAGTCATTCCAAATAGCCTATAATTTATAAATTCTGTACCTGAAATAGTTCTTCTGTTTTCTTCTTTGCCTGTTCTCCTCCTGGGACTCCATAATCCTCAGCCCTGACAATTTCAATGGCCTTCTGAAGTCTTCCCCTCACCCATCTAAAGTATACACTGCTGCCAGAGTGATATTTATAAAATGTTAGTTTGATAGCATATTTCCCATATTTAAAAAATGACTCTGAAAGTTTGTTGCCAATAGCATGGCATAAGAAGTCCATCAAATACCATTCATGCCTAGAATTGCCTTTCTCTGTTCCTCTTACACAGTCCAATCAAATGTGTAGAAGTAGATATTTATTTCTCAATACAAGTGTTTATGATATTTCTTCATCAGGAATGCCCCTTCTTCCTCCTGAATGACAACCAGTGAGGTCTTTCTTCAGCTTCTCCTCCTCTGACAAAATGAATTATTCCCCTCTCTGTTTCAGTGATAAACATACATCAACCTAAAATGCTTTTGCACAATAAAGAAAACCATCAACAAAATGAAAAGACAACTACTGAGGGAGGAGATATTTGCAAATGGCATATCTGATAAGGGGTTAATTTCCAAAATATATAAAGAAATCATACAACTCAATATTAAAAATCAAACCATACAATTAAGAAGTGGGCAGAGGACCAGAATAGACATGTATCCAAAGGAAACATACAAATGGCCAACAGACATATGAAAAGATACTCAACTTCACTAATCATCAGGGAAATTCACATCAAAACCATTAAGATATACCTACTTCACACCTGTCAGAATGACTGTTACCAGAAAGTCAACAGATAACAAGTGTTAGTAAGCCCATGGGAAAATGGGAACTTTTTGTATATTGTAAATTGGTATAGCCACTATAGAAAATGGTATGGAGGTTCCTCCAAGCATTTCAAATTAGAACCACAATAGAATTCAGAAATTCCACTTCTGGGAATTTATCCAAAAATCCCCCAAAGCACTTAATTTGAAATATGTGTACCCCTATGTACACTGCAGCATTTTTATTTACAATAGCTAAGATATGGAATGAAAGCAATGTTAAGTATTCATCTATAGATGAATGGATAAAGAAGATGTGGTATATATAATAATGGAATATTATACAGCCATAAAAAAGAATAAAATCTTCCCTTTGCAACAACATGAATGGACCTAGAGGGTATTATACTAAGTGAAATAAGTCAGAGAAAGACAAATACCATATTATTTCACTTATTTATAGAGTCTAAAACACAAAACAAAACAAACGAACAAACAAAACAGAACAGAAACAAACTCAGACACAGAGAACAAACTGATGGTTGCCAGAGTGGGTAGGGAGAGGGGATTGATGGAAAAAGTGAAGGGGAATATGAGGTATAAACTTCTAGTTACTAAATAAATAAGTCATGGGGATGTAATATACCTCACAGGGAATATAGTCAATAATACCTTAATAATTTTGCATAATGACAGATAGTTACTAGACCTATTGTGGTGATCATCTTATAAAGTATATAAATGTGGAATCATTTTTTTGTACACATGAAACTAATATAATGTATGTCAACTATATTTCAAAAAATATTTAAAATCTCCATTCAAAAAAAGAAAAACAAAATATAGATGACATTTACTAAGCAAATGCTACTTGTATGAGTTTTCTAGGGCTGTTGTAACAAATTAACACAAACTTGATGGCTTAAAACAATAGAAATCTTTTCTCTTTTACTTTTGGAGTCTAGGTGTTTGGAATAAGGTTTCGGCAGGGCCGTATGCTCTCTGAAGCCTCTAGAAGAGAAACCTTCCTTACTTCTTCCTAGCTTCGGACGTTTGCTGGCAATCTTGGCATTCCTAGGCTTGTAGATAGTCGTCATTTCATTTGCTGCCTGCATTTTCATGCAGCCTTCCTTCCTGTATATCTCCTCTCTGTCTATGTATCTGTATCTCCCCCTCTCTTTCTCTTACAAAGATACCAGTATTGCATTTAGGGCCCATGCTAATCCAGTATGACCTCATCTTAACTGGATGACATCTGCAAAGACCCTAGGTCTAAACTTTAGGCCCCAGGGGTTAGAACTGTAATGTATTTTACTGTGTGGGGACAGAGGAGGAAGCACACTATACCACTTTTAGCATTGTGCTGAGGACTTAGAATGCACGAGTTTGAACCATATAAAATTGCCATTTTTCTTTATAAAAGACTTGATTCTTGGCAATTTCATATGGTTCAATCTAACATTAACACAGTGAGTTTTCACATTTCTATCAGGTGATATTATTATTATTCCAGTTTTAAAAGGAGAGCACCAAAGAGGTTGATTAACTTGAAGGGCATACAATGAGTAAATGACAGAACAAAAAGTCACCCCAACTGAGCTAACTCCAGCATCCACACTCCCTTAACCATTATAATATGTCACTTCTCTTTGGCCTTATTAAATCTTGTTTTGCACAGGTCTGTTGTATTATTTAGCACATAAATTATATGTATGTTCCCTTTAGTTCTATTCTCTGAGCTACTCTAAGAAGTTCTATTCACTACATGGTCCCACACCATTAGATAGAAAACAAATGTTCTTTGAAACAAGTAAATGAATATATGATTTAGAAAATGTTTACTTCTCTAAAGAAAATAAGAGATACTTGGGAATGATGAAATATCTCACCTATCCCCTGCCATTGCATGGCATAAGGACAATGTAGCAAGAGATTGAGAAGCTATTGGGAAATCAGACTTTGTCTCCTGTGATAGAGTAGCATCCTCTTACTAATTCATTCTAAAATTACCCTTATCTCATTCTCAGCTCTTGTTTTACAATTACAAGTATTCCCCCACCCTTAGACTTCAGTGACAGTTAAGCCCATATTAAGCCAAAATAAATTGGTTCTTTCCTCCCAGACAAGGAAAGAACAGAATTACTGAGAAAAATTATTTTTCCCTTTTTGTTTTAATATCAGTATGGATTTTTAAATTTCAAACTAGGAAATGATTTTCTAATTAAATAAAAACAATTTAAAGAAGTCTGTTAATGTGTGATTAATAAAAGGAGCTGTTCTGCTCCGGGATGTAATACATTGAGACATTATCACTCCCAACTTGACAATGAGTGAGAGCCAGATCAAGTTCACAACTCTTTTGGATCCCATTTAAGATGGACTGAATTTAAAAAGGTGCAGAAAGGTGGACTGTACAAGCAGTAACCAAAGAAAGTGTGAGTAGCTATATGAATGTGAGAAAATACAGACTTTAGAGGAAAGAATATTATCACAAAGAAGGACATTATGTAGTGAAAAGGAGTCAGTTCTCCAATAATACTATACATAACATCCTCAATGTATATGCAACAAACAACAGAACATCAAAATATATGAGGGATAAAATCTAATGAAATGGAAAGAAGAAATAGAGAACTCCACAATAGTAGTTGGTGATTTCAGCTCCCTTTTCTTTGTCAATAGACCAATTAGACCATAAATCAGTAAGGATCTAGAAGATCTAGACAAATCTATAAACCAACTAAGTATAACTGACATTTATAGAACACGCCATACAAGATGGCATATTTCAGATGTTTTTTCATTGCAAATGAATTATTTATCAAGAGAGGGTTTTTTCTGGGCTGTAAAATAAACATCAAAAAATGTTAGAAGAGAAAATATAAGTAGTTAGTTTTTTGGACCATGAAATTTAACTAGAAATTAATAACAGAAAATAGTCGGTAAATGCTCAAATGTTTGGAAATTAAGTAACTCATGGGTCAAAGAAGTTTCAAAGGAAATTTAAAAATATATTGGAGTAAATGAAAATGAAAGCAGAGCTTAACAAAATGTGTAGGCTGTAGCTAAAAGCAATGCTTAGAAGGAAATTTACAATACTGACTACTTATACTGGAGGAGAAAGATCTCAAGTTATGAATGTAAGCTTCCGCCTTAAGCTTCTTGGAAAGAAAAAGAGCTAGGTAAACCCAGAGCAAGCAGAAGGAAGAACCAGAGAGAAGAGCAGAAAGCAGTGAAATTAAAACGGAACGGTAAGGAAAAATTTGAATGAAATCAAAAGCTGATTTTTCGAAAAAGTTGAATAAAATTTAAAATCCTCCAGCCAGACTGACCCAGAAAAAAAGGGCAAGACACGCATTAATAATATCGAGACCAAAAGAGGAAACATCACCACAGATACTAAACTGATACTAAGGAACACGACTAAGAACTCTCTAATAGAATGGCAAAAAGAAGAGGAAACAAAGGAAAACAAACAAGTCGTTAACACTAAGTACTGAAAAGAACATGAAGCAAACGTCATTTTCATACATTACTGGTGGGAACACAGAAGAGCATAAGCACTTTGAGAAATAATTTGACAATTTCTTTAAAAGTTAAACATTCATATGTCATAGAACCCAGAAATCACACTTCTAAGTATCCACTCAAAGGAAATAAAAACTTACATTCCCACAAAAATGTGTATGTGAATGTGTATAGAAGCTTCATTTAGTCTTTGGATTATAAATTGGACCCAGACTCAGTTCTCCTTCCATCACCATACATGAGATGCCCCCTCCCTCGAAAATACTCATATATCTTTTAAGCAAACCCCGGGACTTAGAAACTTTCTAAGGAAGCACACACATCAGGAAATGTGGGTTATGAATTGAATAAAACGTACAGTTTTACATCTTTTTTTTTTTCCTCTTATTCATTACATTTTAAACTCAAGTAGTTTCCCATCTGGACCAAGAAATTGCATTGCTGAAATGTTAATATTCTTTCCCTTGGTATTATTTCATTATAATTCATGTGGAAGAGATGTATGGTCTCACAGACTAGAAAGCCCCCTGATTTGACAGAGAGAATGTGTAAAACAATCTTTATCATGGTAGAAGTTACCAGTGGCTTAATCTTGAGAGTCAGTGGTTTTTCTAGTGAGATGATAAAATTTTTAAATGTTTGTTTTTCCCAGTTTAGTTTTGTTTAGGATTATGCAATCAGATTCATTGAAGAAAATGCACTGGGGAACAGAACTTTCACAGAGTCAAGGGGATATTTCGTTTCTGAGTCAGGAGACAATTCCATAGACTGTCTTTCTTCCTTTTTCTATTTCTCTCTCTCTTTCTTTTTCTCTGTTGGTTTTCTTCTTGGAAACTTTGCAGCTGAGATACAAGTGGGTGAGTGTGGAATTTTTAGTTTCCTTTTTCATGATTTCATTTCTTTTACATGGGTTTAAATCTCTACTGATTTGAACAGCCTGACTGATCATTTTTGTATTGACGTCAGGAAAGGAGACAAATGACTGGAAAAACACTGAGAGGCAACTTATTAAAAATCAGTTTCATTGAATGCAGAACTGTGTTAGTGATAGATTAATAACAATTCTTTATACTTTCGAACCACTGCATTCTTATTATTTTAATTTGCAATGTAATAAACCTATGGTTGACCAAACTTTTAATTTTTCATCCAGAACATTTGGCATGGCGTCATTACATGCTTAAGGCAAGGAAAGAAATACCAAAGATTGACTAGCATAGTAAAGAAGTGAAGGGACAGAGAGAAATGATTACTGATCACTTTTGAAATTTATTAATATACATATGCAGTTTTAACTAAAGCAGGAATATTCATCGAACAGATTATTTACTCGGCAGGAGACACAAGGATCCTTTGCTGAGAGCTAGATGAAGTTCCAGACCCCTTGGCAACTCCTGAGATATCAGCTATAGTCCCCTTTCTTTAAGGACCCTAGTTTAGATAGGATTTTTAAAACCTCCAAAACCATAACCCTGGCTATTCCATGGCATTTCCCATGATTATTCTCATTTCTAGGGAATTATGTTTTCGTGGCTCCCTCTGCCTCTGTATCCTACATTCAGCCCAAACACAATCCTCACCCCACCCCCCGCTTCAGACATCTCTGTGGTAGATTCATTCCTAAGCAGTTTTCATAAGCTTAGCAGAATTTGCAGCAGATTTGGAGTCATAAGAAGCAGTCACATTTTACACTATGCAGGTCATTCTCTTCTTTTCACTTCTTTTTTCCTGTGCTATGCAGACTAATTTATCTCTTCTGACTCCGAGCTTCAGGATTGCACCCTAGGTGCTTAGCTTAGTAAGTGCCCTTCACCAAAAGGGCTCACCCTTAGCAGGCAGTTGGGATAGCAAAAAGCATAAACATAATAACAATAACAATAATAATTACCATTCTCTTATACATATTTCCATGCGTTCCACGACTCCCACCCCACCCATCTACATTGTACTGCTTTCCAAGTTTAATATTGCGTTTTCCTATTGAATTTCAATCACTTGGAGAAGTATTATATGGAAAATAATACAGGTAATCAAACCTCTGAATTAGCATTAGCTCAAAGAGAAAATACATATATTCTGTATTCATAGAAAGATCGTTCACATCCTGAAATAAATTGATTTCTCTCAATAGTTTAATAAAAAATAATCTAGTCATTTGAGTGGAATACAAAGTGATTTTTGTTGGCATTTGGATTTCTAATATGTTCACATCCAGTCCTTTATTCTCCATTTCTATCAAGTATGAGTCTTTTGATTTTAAATAGGAGGCATAAAAAAAGAAATGAGAACAATACAGCTTTTACATCTTTTAGGTGACATGTTTCATAAACCTTAAATTTTATGAAAATTTTTGTGAGTTTCCAGTGTAGTTATTTGAGTCATTGTAATGAAATAAGACTTATAGTTCAGAAAAGTAAAATCATAATGTATTAGAAAAAGTGTCACTTAGAAAATATATGCTTAATGTATAAATTCAACCAGCTGCCCTAGACATGATGATTTAACATAATGACTGTAGGATAGACATGAACCACACCTACATAATTTTCCTAGTGATTTGTCTGTATTGGTTCCAATTTGATTTCTTTAAGGATGTATTAGGCTTGTTTTAAAATTATTTAGATATTTAATATAGATGAACAACCCTAGGGAAGGAGTAAGCAAAATAATAGTTTGTACGTTCAAAACACACGTTAATGATAGCTAAAATTACATAATATTAAAACCATGGTAGGAAAGGCAGAAAGGATAAAATGAAAGGCCAATTGCTTTTATATTGTATGTCACAGTGGAGAATTTTACAAGTATAATTGAAACCTGGTTAAAGAATAAAGGAAAGATAGTAATAGAAACTGAATAGCCAGAGAAGAATCAGTTTTTCAGACATTTCAAATACTTGATTGCTAAAGCAAATTTTAATGGAGACAGGAAGTCGCCTTCTCATATCATTCTTAGTATGGATATAGTTTGGGGCATTAAAATATTTTGCAATATACGACTCAACTGAAGACCATCACCAAAAACAAAGAAACTACTTTAAGAAATACTACCATTGGGAAATAGGAGTTTTACCATTAGAACTTACAATCTTTAGACTCGTTTCCCTGAAGTATATTGAGAACATTGTTTTAACAAATATAATGTATGAAGAAAATAATGCTTCATTTTTTTCAGTTTTTAGCCAAATGTTTTTCTTTAGTGTAGTAGTTATTTTTACTATATCCATGGAGCCTATCCCAACCAACCTTCATTAGGTATCAAATAAGACATTTTTTTTTTTCTATGAAAACTGTGGACTCAATCTAATCACATCTATTCAAATATTACCATTGATTTATACAGTTAGGCTCTCAGATGGGTAATATGGATCCCAACAAGAAGCCTTTTGGCTCTATTTATTTCTAGTTGTTAAACTATTATTTTTCTATATAATCTTAAATAAAAAATGTGTTGATCTTCCAAAAAAGTTGTACATCTTTTAAAAGTGATTTTAAAAGTTGATGCTTTTATGAAAAAATAAGGAAACTGAGGCTGGTGAAGATCCTGAAAAATAAGCTCACTCATGTTGCATACTCATATACTTTAAAAATAATATTTCCATCCAATCATAACTTACCAATTATTTGCATATGCATGAGCGCTAGAGCTTAGTGTTGAGTGTAGAAACTTTGGAAAGTCTTTGAGACTGATTTTTACAAATGTATAATCTTAGACAAGATACTTAAAGCTTAGAGCTTTAAGACTTAGTTTTACCATCTGTAAAGTGGGCTATGAAGGCTTTTTCACCAGATTTGTTGTAAATAGTAAATAAACAAATGTTTACAAATTGTTTTACATGCCCGCAATATTGTAAGTGCTCACTCGTTTTTTAATATTGCTATTTTTTTAAGTTTATTAGAAGAGTATCCTGTTTATATACCTTCTTCAACTCCCAGAAAATAGTGGAAAAGCTGAAAGAAATTCTAGGGAACATAGTGCTTTTAATTTTCTCCATTCAGCCCTAATCCTTAGCAAGTTGTTTTCATTAAAACACTACTTGATTTCCTCCATGTTTAGTGTTGAAAGAAGTTTTTGAAGCTATTTGATGGTTCCCATTTGAGTTCCGGCACCAGTAGAATTCTCAGTGTATCTGCATATCAATGTTGGGGTTATCTCCACATGAAGCCTTTGTCACAAAAACTTTGGTTTAAAAATACATTTGGGGGATAGTCAGAATATATGCAGCAAAAGAAACACATTTTTGGAGAAGAGTATGTGTCTGTCATTGCCCATTTGTTCTTCCTTTGACTTGTTCTCTATCATGGGACTTGGTCTCCATCAGCTGTATTTTCTAGGCTCCTTTGCCAACTGGTGCTAAGTTAGGTTTTGTCAAAGGAAATCATTTGTGGGAGGTAGGAGGGTTGGAGGAGGGGAGGACAAAAGGTATTGTCACCCTTTCTCCTCTTTGGACAGCATCTCTAGTTGTGGTTATTACTCTTTTGTGGTCTTAGCTTGGACCAGGCAGCCTTATTCGTAGCTTTAGTTACTCCTTCTCCTCCTAAAAACCCTCCCACCCTATCCTGGCTGCTTCTCCTTTTGCTAATCTTGAGATTGCCTCATTTATCCATATTTGTAAACTCTTCCAGCTCTGTTACCAGTTCCACACACTGCTTCCTTCTGTAATACATGACAGAATACTGATTTCTTGAGTAGATCCTGAAATTCTGAAGAATGGACTTTCTCTGTTGAACCAGTGATTTTCCATCCAGGGGACATGAAAAAAATTGTGAAAGAACAAGATTTTTGTACCATCTATCATGAATACCTGTTTTATAATACCCAATTTTTTTCTGTTATTTACCACCAGAAAACACCACACTTCTAACATTTTCCAAACATGGAATAAAGTTCTAGGAGCAGAGGCCCTCTTGCTCCTACCAGCAATTAGATTTGGGTGTCTTGCTGTGACGAAACTGTCCCTTCAAAATACTTTTGGACTTTGACTTTGTACACAATCATGACAGTATTTTTGACTTGGAGATTCTTGACTTTCATTGTTTAATTTTTGTTTTTGTTTCATTTTAGCCACTTTTACCTAAGAAATACAATATCAGTTATAGGATACTTTGCAAGTAGTTTTATACACCACTTTAATTACCATATTTTCCTATGTGATAAGATGTGTATAAGATGAACCCTACTTTCTAACCCAACCTTAAGAAATCAGTATGAACCAGTTCCTCCAGGTATAAGACAACCCCCACTCTTTGGTCTAACAATTTTAGACAAAAGTATTCTTATACCTGGAAAAATACGGTATGCACATTCTAAGAGACTTTAGAGTACCCCTGACAGATTAGCTTTATCTAACGCTTTAAATGGACAACTCCCTCCCATACCACCAGCCCCACTCCTGAAGAAAAAAAGCCTTCTTAGCACTATGTGAGTCAAAACTTGGCTTAGTTCTCAAAGGATTTCATTTTACTAAATGTAATGTAACTTGAGGCTCTCAGTTCTTAAATTTATTGGAACATCTTGAGTCTGCTAAAGAATGTGTGCAGTGATTGTCACTCACTTGTTTTTCTGAAAGCTTCACACCATAAACTTGGTTATTTTCACGTGCAGCGTCTCCAGTCCTCCGATCTAGGGTTACAGTATGTTATTTGCAAACACCTATTAAAACTCTAGTTTTCAATTTTTGAGTATCCTGTTAGAACCTGCATGCTTACATTCTTTATGACATGCTTACATGGAAACATAATCTTTCTTATCAGAAGTCATAAAAACATATGAAGAACTAAATCCTGCTATTTAAGATAAAAGAGAAGTTTATTATACGTCACTCAATTGCTAGTGGCTACCATTAGACTCTTAAACATTACTCAGTGAGAGAATTCTTACACATACACATTTTAGGCCTTGGGATTTTCTTCCCATTATCACTCCACCTTATCCCATTCTGCTTTAAAAACCTATTTCCTCTTTATGCCCTATTCCTCTTGCTTCTTACCTTCTCCCATTGGTTGAGGCTAAGTCATCCATACCTCCCACCTCTATAACAGACATCTAAGAATACACTTTCTTATGGCTTCCAGTTGGGCTGACCAGACGTGCCCTTTTAAACAGTACCTTTGTTTTCTGTCCTGTTTAAAAAGGTACATCTGGTCAGCCTAGTCTTACTGGGTGAAATTCAAGGTGTCAGTAGGCTGACCCTACGTACTGTTTGAAATGGGACAGCACTGTTGTTTTCTGTCCCATTTAAAATGGTACGTCTGGTCAGCCTACTTCTAGTGCAATCAATGTACATGATTCCTGGTAGCTTTCCATCTCCTTTCTCTACATTACCTCTTTTTTTTTTTCAGATAAAATGCTTCATAACATTCTTTTTATGTGAAAAAAATAAAGATGACTAATCTTTGAAATATCAGTGAACCTTACTTAGTCTAACTAGAGACGTAAATGACCAGTTCTGTGGCACCAGAGTAATGCTAGTAAACGTTAGCCATTATTTTTTAAATTAATATTTCCATACTTTCTCTGCCTTTCTCTAAAGTTCCTAAGTGAAGGGGGAAAGAAAGACTTCAAGGAAACAAGACAAGTGGCTTTGGTGTTTGTGTTAAAGTACATAGGAATATTCCGGGATTCCCAAGCAGAAACTGTCATGGTAGATTAGAAAGAAGTCAAAGCAATAAGATAATATTTATGGTTCACTGCTAAAAAAAAATAATTTTGTGAGAACTTGTGAAACTTTGTAACTTTCCCTTTGTTTTATTTCATCTTATTTTGACTTTTTGTTTAATTCCTTCTTGTCACTAGTAGTAAAAACCAAAACTGTAGTGTATTTTCCACAGAAAGTAGATGAAGAAGGAATATCTATAGAACTGACTTCTGGCCTTGTTAGCTGTGTGGACTGTGTATGGGTTCCTCTCTTTAAGGTTTGATTTTCTCTTTGTTAAAAATGGAGATAATGACGGGAGTAAATGAGATAACGTTTAACGTCTCTATCATATTAGATACCTTCTCTTTCCCCAGCCTGACCTCTTCTCCCCCAAAATCTTGATGTTTAGAAATTAAATGATGTTTTTCTTTATAACTCAAGAGGAAAAAAATCCACATTGGTGTCAAATAACTTATTGTCCTCAGACTAGTAAAAAGCTAAATGATTAAATGTGTGCTTATGTTTATTCTTCACTTACACAAACTCTTATACAAAGACCATCAGATTGGCTGTTTGTTATCACGTGAACAAAGCAAGCAGGCAGTACATAGTCTTCCTATACCTCTTGTCATCGCAACAGAGCCCAGCTAACTTTCCCAAGAAGCAGCAGAGGCTCACCACTAGGGAATGAAAATGTCAGCAGCAGCAGTGGTGAATGTCACAAGCCTAAGTTACCCACTAGGCCTGGTGGCATTGCAACCTGGCATTCTGAAGATATGAGGAGTAGTGTCAAGCCATATGGCGTCTAGAGCTGGATTCCCAAGGCATATGTTGATAGACCTAAACGAACTCTTTAGATTATTATAGTGTCATAAAGGGAGCACAATTTGGGGATTTAACTAATCTTGCATTTTCACTTAAAAATGTTGGAATATTGCATGCATCGCATGCCCTGCCCCTTTAAAAAATAACCAGTGGCATTGTTGTTCCACTATATTGCCATGAAAATTCTTGACCCATTCAGCAAGCGAGCAAAAATGAATTCAGCTCATAATACATACCCAGCAGTGGGGTCAGTGAGGGGAATGCAAAGAGAGCACCTGCCCTACTGTTGCTCACACACGTTTAGGAGATGAAGGGAAAACACATCCCCTGGAATCCGGCTGCAGGGTTCATGCTCTGCCTCTGCCGCTTTCTACCAATAGGACCTTGGGAGAATTATTTGGCTTCTCATGTTTCTTCTGTATAATGGAGGCATAAATAAAGAGCATGTAGTATTTGTGGGTTGTTAGGAGAATCAAACAAATTAATTGAACTACAAGGGTTGTCCGGAAAGTATCCAGCCATATCATATGAAAAATGGAGGCATTTATGGCTGGAGTTTTTCCAGACAGCCCTCACGCACTGTCAGCCGTGCTCCAGGTCCTCAGTGAACATCAGCTATTTTAACATTAGAACAGTCCTTCCCAAAGAATGGTACATGGGATGTTATTTAAGTGATGTATGCACGGTTAGTGTTGCAGTTATTAGGATTGTGTGTCACTATGGTTAAAAAGAAATCAAATCCATGTATTATAAAATAAAAGCTGTACATTGGCAGATGCACAGTGTCCTTTTTAAATACATTTACTTAAGTAAAAAGTATATAGTGAGTTGATTTAAAGAAAAAGAAAGGTTTTACGAAGTCTAGTGTCGATGAGTCATAAACATTCATAATGCTCACCTATCGCTATGTCTCTTCTGCATCCTGTCACCTGTAAGGACTTTATCTCCCTCCCTCTCACAGTAAGGCAGGATCATGCAAATAGTTAGGATCTATGGGTTGTGAGCCAAAGTGACATGTAGCAGACACCACAGTGAGACCTCCAGCATCCTCTTACCTCTGCCTCCTTTTTTCCCTGGAGAGCTGTCCAGGACTTGTGTGAGTCAAACTAAAACACAGTTTTGCTGAGCCATCAAGGTTTCACCCTTTGGTTATTGCAGCGTCTTGGGGTTGTGCTGACCAATGCATACGTAGTGGTAGAAGGATATGGTGAAAGTTGCAAAGCAGCATTTGAATGACTGAGGTTTGTGGAATATTATCATAGAAATATAAACAATAGTCTGTGAAATAACAACATATTGTTGGACCTTGGCAGATTCTGAAAGATTTTATAGAAAAAATGGACTTTGGCTGGTAGAAACAGGAGGACAGAGCAAGGCAGGCTGAGGACAGAGCTGACATGAGGACAGAGTAACACAAGTGGTGATGCATTCAAGGGACAGGAAGAAATGAGACTGTGGCTAGACCTCAGGGACAACGGGTTGGGTTTGTAGGAGACAAGGCTGGCATATGAGTCAGCAGACCAGTGTGAGTCAGGACAGGGGACAGCTCACTCAAATGGCTGAATTCAAGGGAGTTTCATGACAACCGGGTTTCCCGAGGTGTAAGCAGCTCCAAGGAAATCAGCAAGGACCAACTGCTGGCCACGGTGGACATCTTCACCGCTGTCCGGCATGGAAGAACCAGCAGAGGAAGCAGTGCCCCTACGCTCAGCGAGCGTGATGGCGGCAGAGGGGCCCGGGAGGCTGTCATGGCCAAGTTGCTGCCTGGCAGGGAGCGAGCAGGGATCTGATGTCCCAGCCCCTCTAACCTCCTGCGCCCGCCTTCCTAACTTCCCTTGGAAAAATTGCCTGCCCAATTACAAGGTTCTCTTAAACATTATTGCAGCTGCATACTTGACCAAGTAGCTTGTGCTCTTTATAACAAACTCTGCATGTAACATACTTCCCTGGGAAATCATTTGAAAGAGAAAATGGGAAACTCGATTTTAAGAAGGTTTTGGATGGAGCTTGAACGCCTCGTTATGCAACCTTTCTCTTAGAGTTGTGTAAGTTTCTGCTTGTTTACTTACGTGTACATGTGTTCTTTTTTCTGTTTTCGTTTTGCTTTTTGCTTTCTGGAAGGCATATCATTTGTATTTCCTGTCGCCATCTGTAAGACAACGTTGAAAAGAAGTCTTCGCTCTTCCTACGTGGGTTTAACAGAAGAAGCCTGTGCGTTTTTAAAGCTTCATTTACCACGCCCCCATCATTACTGTCTTCGTGATGAAGAAACATCCAATCAATAGAGTGCTAAATATGACCCACTAGAAAGAAAATTCAGCATTCTTTATGTCTTATGAGTTAACTTATTTGCTAGGAAAAACCAACATCCCCACTTAATACCTAAAGAGTACAGATTATTGTAGCCAAGTATGACTGTGTTTATGTGCTGTCACATGGTCAAGAGAAAATTGTGTGTGTTGATAAAAAGGTTTCCTGTGGCATACCTGAACCATTCAGGATTTCTGATTATTATGGTGTGTGCTTTAATGCATGTGTGCACGCAGTGGCTTAGCTGCTGCGAGCTGAGTTCAACATTAAGCAGACCTGGCTTTGATTCCTAGAGGCACTGTTTTCCAGCCCTGTGGCCTTGGCATTTATTTAACCTCTTTGGGTCTCCATTTGCTCATCTCTAATATGGAGATATTATAAATAATCATCGCTTTCTCTCTGGGTTACTGTGAAGCGTGAATAAAATCTGGAAAACTTTATGATGCCCAGCACATAGTAAGTGCTCACTGAAAGTAATCTGGAATCACCATGATTGATTCTTATTCAAGTAGGTTTTTTTGTGTGTGTTGAGAACTAAGCATAGCCCTGGGCATAATTAGTGGAGAATCAGCCTCACTGGGGAGTCAAACACCCATTTGATTTTCTTCATTGCAAAATCTTGTCCTATGGTAAGAAAACAATTACTGTTTAAAAAACAAATACCTTAACACTTCTAGGTAATGTGTTATCTTTCTCTCCTTTCCATTTCTTCTCCTTTGCATTAAGGAATTGTAAAAGTTATGGTAGGAAAAAACATCTCTCTCAGCTCCATTCTTGGAATGGAGCCCAGGTCTGAAAACTTTTCACCGCTCCTGCCACTGGCCTCCTTCTTCTCCCCAATAGCATCGTCATAGTTGCCTGGTGGGCATACCAACTCTTGGTTCACTAAAATCGATTGTCCACAGAGCAGCCAGAGTGATGCTTCTGAAACAATTTAGATCACATCACTCCCCAGCTCAAACCCTCCTACAACTAACTACCCTCACCTAAACAACATCTCACCTAAAACAAAATCTAAAGACTCTATTGTTAGGATATACAGCTCCTAAGTGGCCTCTGCCTTTGTTTTCCACAACTATTGTCCTCTCTCATTTCATTCCCTACAAAATTACTCCTACCCCAGGACCTTTGCACTTGTTCATCTCCTGGAATTCCCTTCCCCCAGATGTCAGCAAGGCTGACACCTTCAGTCCATTTAGTGCCTTCTTTAAAAAGCCAGTCTCAACCACTCAAACTGCAAGTGATGAGCATCAGCCTGTTTACTGTTATTCTGGTCTGTTTTTCTCAGAACCTATCACTTAGAGGCTTTTGTTTTTGTCTTTACCACCAATCTTTCACACTAGCAAGCGGTCTCCATGAAGGCAGGTCTTCGGATTCTTCACAGCTGGATTCTCAGTTCCACATGCTGGGTTTGACATACAGGAAGGGCTCAGGACATCTTTTGGAATCAAAAAACAAAGGTTCTACTTAGGAAAATAACTACGTGTGTACTTGTCTGAAGTTTATTCGCTTTTTAAAGGCTTTTATTTCATAACTTGAAATGATCAGCATGTGTCACAAATTTTAACCAAAATAGTATCTTTGTAACTTAATAAACCCAATATTTATCTTAAGTGATGCTAAAGCGTTTTCATATGGAACTTTCATAATGTACACCAACAAATCAATACAGACGGCTTCTCTATGTCGGTATCAATCGTGGTACTTAGCAATAATGAGAGAAAGTTCACAGGACGTCTAAAGAATGATGGATCTTAAACAAAGCACAATATTGTTTGAATGAAAGTTTGGTTGTCCAAGTTGTTCTCATTTACTTCAAGGTGGAACTGTAGGTCAGTCATTTTTTATTAGATAAATATGCTCTTCTTAGTGACTGGCTGGAGACAGTTAGCTTGTATTCCAAAAATGTCCCCACTAATTTGAAAAGTAACCCTCAGGCCGATGTTACTTGGTGAAGAAAAAGGTATTCCCATCTGAACTGTAAGAACCAGAATTGTTCTGCAAATCGCAAACTAAAAGATATCAGATTTTTCTCTCATGCTTTTTTATGCGAACGTTTGGCCGGAATTTCCAGGTTCAGGCAGGGTTCGTAATTTAGGTGCTGCACTGCCATCCAGCTTCCTGTCAGACGTTTCTCTACTCTGCCCTACCTGCCACCTCCACCGGAATTTTTTAAATTGGGGTTCTCCTGCTTGACCAACTGGTCACAAGGTGCCCAGTTCACTCATGCTTGGATTCATTCTCCATTCCACCTCTGACCAGGCCTGCTTAAATTGTGCCAGTGATCCCTTGGTAGCTACAGGAGAAAACATGAGAGGGCTCCTGTGACATGGAAGCCGGCTGCTGCCACTCCGTGTCCTGCTGCCCTGAGCCTCTGAGGTCTCAAAAGCTCTCCCCTGTACTGCGTTACATGCCCCCCGGACCCCCTTCTAAGCACATTTTTATGACCCAATCACGGAGCAGCTTAATGCATTACACAGAGCATTTGAATGCAGATGTAACCAAATTTGAAGCCTGTTTCCCATTTGCTGTATTTGTAGTCTTAGATAACCTCCCTAACCCTCTCAACCTCAGTTCCCTCAGAGGAAAACAATGGAAATCATTGTTCCCACCTTAGGTGAGGAAATCTATGAGGTGACTGTAAGTCCCGTGGCACACAGCATGCATTAGGAGGTGGGAACTGTCTCTAGAAATTACTGCGGACAGTGCCTGGCACAGACCATGTCCTCACTAACTGTTCGTTCTCTTCCCACCTCTCGGTGTGGACAGAGTTTCAGCAGCGAGCCTCTTGTTCAGGGCCTTTATCTGCCAAGCAAACCACCCACCCTCTGGAGTAGTTTAAACCCTGTCCAGGAGCTTTCAAGTCTAAATCACTTTAGTGTTTGTTTCCAAACACAGAGGCTCCTACAGCGGCCAGTTGGTAGCCATGCTCTGGAAATAAGGCAGAGTTCAGATTTCTACTGCATTTTATGGGCACAAACAGCTCGAACTCAGTAAACACTTTCATTGCCATGTAGAGCAAAGCACACCGAGGCCTCACTATGACACAGTCTGATGTCTTAATAAGCCCAAGGGGAAAAATAATTAAAGTTTTTAAAAGGTGGGATCGCAATGACAGGGCATGAGTAAAACAACCATCACTCTGCCAGAGATCCTAGGTAACATCTCTCTCCTGGAGGCAAGGAGGTTAAACACGTTGGGGTTAGTTTGAGGATGATTCTGTAGACAGAGAAGACCAATTCTAATGCCCGCGAAATTCCTTCAGACTACTGTTTGCAGTAAGAACAGCCAGTCCCAGCAACATATAATCTGCAGGTGACCGTGTTGTACGAAGGGGTGGACACACAATCAGAGTAAGATGCAGTTATAAAAGGGCAAAGGCTTCTTAATCAAACCTGTGACACAGCAGGGAGATTTATTCTGACAAGGTAATGAATGATAGGGCTTTGGTGGGAGTGCCAGTTGAAACCAATTAGCATCAGCTTGATGTGACAAGCTACTAAAATGCCTCCCAGTACTCACCCTTTGTTCTGAGGCGGATATTTTTGTTTCTGGGCATGGTTCTGATTTGGGATGGTCCCAGTCTTTTTTTTTTCCCCCAGAAATGCGAGTGTGGCCATTGTTCTAGAAAACTTCCACTTTGGTCACCCTGATACATCCTTCTAGGATGGTTCCATTAGGAAACAAGTCAGTTGCTTCCTGGAATTGGACCAATGCAGAGAACAATCCTAAATCCTATTTCACTGCAAACATTTCTTTGACTACATGGCATTCATTGTTTAAGCAAGGACACTGTGGTTACAGCCCAGGAAAGCAACTAGTCGTTGGAATGAGCAATGTCAGAGCATAATTCAAGGGGGACCTGATCATACAGTTTGTATTGATTAGATTTGAACTGCATTGTATTGTGTCAGTATACCTATTTATAAGGTGGTATCCCTGTATTAAGCAGCTTTAAAGATTGTATTTTGGGACCTCATTTCTGGATATAGTAGCCTGATTTCTCTCAGGAAATCAGCTATGCACACTGTAGCCATGCAATGCTAGCCTACCTCTTTGTGCAGGTTGGCTGTGGGCACCATGAAAGTCTGTTCTCCTTCTTAGCCTTGTCTTTAGTTTGAACGCCACTAAGCGCCATACCCGTACTGTCACCTTGGTATGCAGCTGGGCTTGGACAAGACGTGCTGGCATCAGATTGCCTAGCTCCATCATTCACCGAGGCCACGCTCCTCAGTGAGGGAAGTCATTTTCTGTGAGCCACAGCACATTCCGCGGCTAGAAAATGGGGCAAGTAAGAGAATGTTTAGGCACCTCAGTTTTCAAATGTGTAAAATGAGAGTGCTAGCGCCTAGTTTGCAGACATGCCATGAGCATTAAATGAGCTAACTATGAGAAGTTCTGGCACGTGGTCTGGACCCATTAAATTGTTATTATCTTGAATTGTTTTTCCAGTTCTTAGTGATTTAGAATCACATGATCTTTTAAATTTTCTTTTATAACCCTTTTCTTAGGTTGTTCTCCAGACTCATTCACTGCTCTGGAACTCTTCCATCTCTCAAGTTCCCTTGCTTACTTTGTCCCCTTCCCTCTCTGCAAGTTTCATAAGACATTTGTACCATTTCCCCAGAGTGGACGCAGTGACTTGAGCCCACCCAGTAAGTTGTTTGACCTTGTCATTCTAACTTGACTGTGTAGCTGTCTTGACACAAAAAACTTTTTTTATGTCTTTCTCGTTTTTCCTTGCTTTCTTCAATTCTTTATTTCCTTCCTTACTCCTTCCTTACTCCTTCCTTCCTTCCTTCCTTCCTTCCATCTATCCATTCAGCCATCCATCCATCCATCCCTGGTGTTACTTTTTAAAAACAAAATTTACATTTATGGTTCATATTACTATTTCACAGTAAAAAAATGATGAAACAATTTCTGGTAAATAAAAGTTGAAGCAAAATACTACAACTAAGGACCCTTCTTTTGAAGTTTTGTAATCTTTTTAAGACTCCCAAACATTCTTTTGGTGATTTGAATTCTAAAAGCAGATAAACTTTTCTGAACAAAATTTTTAACTTCTGTAATTAAGGAAAACTACATGTTTAGGAGTTTACTTAAAATTGTATGGAGGAAGACTGCCATATTGATATAGCAGTTTGGTTTTGAAACTATGTAGCTGTAGCAGGCCAAGAAAGAAAGAAAAAAAGGAGTTGGATAATATGTATGTCACATCTGGTTTTCTTATTAAAAATGCATCGCTTACCATCAGCACTCTTATAAGCCTATAAACATCAAATTATGTATTTTGATTGCTTCTGGGTTTCTTTTATTAGTGTGTTGGCTGGTCCTTTGGATTTTTTTTTTTTTTCTGTCTTCATTTCAGTTAATCAGTTTCTTATTTTTGTCTTCCCAGAGAACTCCATTTCTCAATTTGAAAGACTTGTTTTCCTGAAAATGCAGAGAACTGTCATGGTCCAAATTGCCAAATTCTATGCTTAGTTCTGTTTTCTCCATAAGTGAAATGTCCCATAACCAACTGGCCATCTGATTAGTATATTGAGTTCCAAGAAACAAAAACCTCATTTCTCTTTGTGTCTGTTTTGAAACCTTACAACTATAGAAGTATGAAATAAATGTTTCATGAGTTCTCTGTTGGCTGTGACCACTGATTTTTTAAAAAATTAAAAAAGAATCTAGGCATGGGTTTCAGAATTGATCATTTTAATGTTCAAAATTTATCTTTTTATGTAGTCATATGTATTTCATATATATTCAGGGTTATCTATGGAAGCAAGAGAGATTCCTGCACCTAGAGTGCTACCAAAGCAAAAGGGAAAGGAGAAGAAACAGCATGTTTTGCAGAAGAATATCAGCTTATGAATGTAGGAGGAATGACAAAATTAGAAAATAACCATCTTAATTTAATAATTAACTGAGATAAAGATCACTAATTGATGGTGAACACATTATTGCTAGGGGACAATATTCACATAGTCTTACAGTTTCACCCCACAAATTACTAATTACAAAGGAAGGGAAAGAAGCAAGTAAAGAAAGAGTGGTTCTTTACAATGGAAAGATCTGGAAGACATGGTCTCAATAAAATCACCAAAATTAGCATCCTCAAAAATGGGACAGATGGCAATATGTGCTCCCTAAGATGACAAAATAGGCCATAGACATTATTTATATGGTATCCATGGAAAAATACTTAATCTTGTGAAAGCAGTTGGGAAGATTGTAAGCCTACTTGCCAACATTCTTGAAAATTTTCATTGTTATGAAAGGTAGAAGGAGATAGAAAAGAAATGGCAATCCAATGCAATTTATAATCCTTGAATGGATCTTAAATTAGAAAAAATTGGAGCAGTTGAAGAAATCTGAATACGGAATATATAGATTAGATAAAATTATTGTGTCTATTTAAAATTTTTTGAGTGTGAGAGTATGTGGTTATGTAGAACATTCTTGTTTTGGGGCGATTTGAACAAGTTTGTTCAAATTATTCAGAAAAAAATATATATGAGATAGATCAATAAATAAATAATAGATTGATCTATCTCTAGAGGCAGAGAGAGACCAGATTGGCAAAACATTAGCTGATAACTCAAAGGACATAAATAAAGGTGTTTATGAGTACCTTTATTTTTCAAATTTACTGCAACTGGTATAAGTTAGAGGTGATTATTTTTGTCATAGTAGCTGGTTCAAGAAAGCTTTCTTCCTGGCAGGAAGAAAGAGCCTGTCTATATACCTCACTGGCCACTTCTCTTAGGAATAAACAGCAGCTCGTGCTCAGAAAAATCACCCCCTGTTCACATGCAGGTGATCAGACTGCCAGCATTTCCTGTTCATTTCTCTTCTCCAGAAGTTCTTGGAGAGGTTGAGGGGCAAAAGTATGGACGAAATGGATCCTGAACCAGAAGCAGAATCTTCTACCAGTTCTGCAAAGACCATGATAAGAAGAGCCTTAACTTAACCTTCTTCTGATAGCTTATGTGACACAAAAGTAAAGACACTCAGTTTTGCTTCACCTTTTAATCTCAGAGACTTCAAGGCCTTGACAAACTGAAGGGCAAATTAAATTTGGTTTCAAGTTGTGTACAGTCTTTTTGTTTTGTTTTGTTTTTGGAATTTCAAAGCACCAGCAAAGGATTAAATAAGGCCATTGATAGCATCTGTGCATGTCCTATTAAGCATGCTGAGAAAACAGAGTCAGAGCAAATAACCTGGAGCAGGACTTTAAGGGCAAGCAGGAAGGTTTAGCGTTGTTTCGAATGCTATAACGTGAATTAGAGGAATCAGTCAGCAGGTGCTTTGGCCCAGAGTGCGTATTTAACCAAGGAGCTCAATAGGCAGGATGTTTGAAGGCTTCATTTAGAAAAGGGGAGTAAATAGCTTGGACTTGATCACCCCACAACTCAAGCCCAGACAAAAGAGAAAACCATCTCTAACTGTTGCTCTTAGAGAAAAAAAGAGATTAGGGGGATTAATAGACAAGGGAAAATTTAGGGGGGGCTGGTGCTAAAGTTATTATGCTTTTCAAAAGGGCCATTTGATTCAGTTCGACATACCTAGATTTTTATTTAACCCATAGCTTTACTTAGAATATTAGAAAATCTTATCCTGAACTCTAGCCTCTAAACATATTGGCCATACTTACACTCATGGCTGTCTCCTTTTTAAATAAATCTTACATATGGTAGAGATAAGACTTTTAACTAAAGCATTTTTTTGTGTGATTTAGTAATAGCTTGGGGGAAATGTGGGAAAGAATGTGTGAAACCTAGTGTAATAAAAGAGCAAGCCATTGCTGTGTATTCTGACTTCAATAGAAGAGAAATATTCTCCCAGAAGCTGCACGGGAATGTTTGAGAATATGTGTAAAAAAGTTATATCACTCATAAAAAGAAATCAAAACTCAAGTGTTCCCATCATTTACAAAATTACGTTCCCCTTACACCTCCCCAGGGGTAATTTTATTAAGCAGCTCATTTTTATTCTGACTTGAGATTTTGATGAGATTCCATTTTTCAGGGTAGTCTATAGTAAATATTAAACTGCAAAAGAATTTATTACAAGTTCAGAAAATAATTTGTTTTAAACTTTTTATGTTACAAAGACTAGTATACATGATAAAATAATTGGTCATTGACTTGGGGTTTTTGCTACATTTTTTAAATGTAAGGGCTAACACTTTTTATCTGTTTCTTTTAGTATCCATTTCTGAATTCGAGCAGTTTTTAATAAAAAATAATAATAAGGGTATTTAACTCTCCCAACACAATATTTCTCATATTTGAATTGTCCTCTTAGGGCTCATATATTGATACTGGAATTCAGTTTTCCCATTTCCTTTCATGGGACTTGTTTCAAATAAGTTAGGTTCAAATATTCTAGAAGGATCTATGAGCAATTTTATTATTTATAAAATGATTTTGGAGGGAGACATTTACGTAAGACAGAGTGGTAGAGAACACATTTCGGTCACTTCACTACAGATGTCTGATCCTGTGTTTCTGAACTTACTTTTGGGGGTGTCATTTTTCCTTGCACAGTTTTTCACTTGATATTTCAGCAACACCTTCAGAAAGGAGATCAACTTCCTGAACAAGGCAGAAATGGATTGTGAAACACTGAAATATCCTTCTGTGGGAACACCTTGTCACTGCGGGAGCACATTCTAAGTCCTTGTTGCCTTGACTGACTTGCGTAACAAACAGTCCTTGCATTGTTAGACTGTTTTTGTGTCAATATTGATTGCCAGTTTACTCTATTGAAAGTAAACTAAAGTTCATTGACATGAAGCTTTCCCATGTGGAGTGATTGGATGAAGCTGTTAAGCAGAAGTTTCACATCAGGTATAACCAGTGTGGAACGTTCCAGGAATTCTGTGCAACTTTTTCACAAATAGAAAATACATTTTGTACATTGGCAGGTCAATGCCAGGCAACATGGCTGAAAGATCTAGAAAACACAGAAGAGACCAATAACAACTACTTCCCAAAAGTCCAGGCCTACAGCTCAGTAAATTTAATCTGGTACATAACACCCACAGGAGAGTTCTGAGGTTTCATCAGTTTGACATTCAGATCAAAAATTTAGATTCTGTTTTTTTAATGATTATTTGGGTTCTATCTGCTATTACAAAAATTATAACAAACATCTGATAATGTTGATAAAGGAAATAATATTTAATATTTATTGAGTACTTACTATATGCTAGGAATATGTGAAATATTTTCATTTATTTATGAGTGAACAGCTAGAGTAAAACACAACATAGTGGAGGAGGTAAGACTTTATTTTGAATCTTAAATACTTTGTCCTGGTTAACTTATGTGTACATTCTCATAGTTCATCAACATCTCTCAACTCAGCATTGCAGAGTACCCACTAGTCAATTTTATTTAATTAGCTCATAGAATCAGCTTCCTTTTCAAGTTAAAGGCATTTGGGACAGTACTACAGAATGCCTACTGACATTATTGTCTTCTTTCCCATTCCAACTGCTGGGAAACATCTTTGATGCCAAGTGAATTAGAGTAAATCCTGAATTTTTCAATTATTTAAATACATTCATGCTATCAGAAAAAAAAATTCAGTATAAATCAATAGAAGACAATAGTGTAGTACTTCTCCTGTTTCTGCTGTTATTGGGGAGTATAACATTCTTAAAGAAAGACAATTATAGTGTCAAACCATTGGAGAATCATTAGAATGAGTTTGCAGTAAATGTTGTAATATACGCTAATTCAAAGGCTACCCCAAAGTAGAAAGCAAAAAAATAGTGTGTTATGGTTATTTAAATTCCAAGAATGTTTAATTTATACTTAAATACAATAGTATTTACACCTTTTTTTTATTTCACTATAAAAGGATAATTCAACTACTGTAGAGTAGAACTTTCAGCTTTTTCTGCCCCCGTCTTTGGCCTTAGATTACTCCTTAGATGACTGTCATTTCGGTATGTTTTATACACACTATGCCAGTGGTTCCTAAAGAGAGTATGTTCCTTGAAAAATCAGTTTTTGGAATGATATTATTCAACAGAAAAATAGATCACTTATCACCAAATGGCCCTCAAACACTTGTTTGATGTTTGGATCTTGTTTGGATATTGTGTTTAGTCAGTAACCTGTTGACTGCAGGACTTTTCTCAGTAGAAATCCAGTTACATTTCACTAATTTTAGAAGGAAGTTTGGGTCTTGGATTAATCCCACCTTGATCAAGTAGAAAGGATCCCTGCCTCATGGCCAGAAAACTTACAGAACAAATAGGAAGGGTTCCTCCAGAGCCCACGGCATTCTGAGCTGGAACAGAGTAAACAATCAGATTGTAGATACAGATATTTGCATGTTCATTGTCTGCAGCTGTACTGAGCAAAAAATGTTTTCTTCCGATGAGAAAGTATGATAACAAAAAAGAAAACTCCTGCTCCATGGTTTATTGAAGGACAAAGTACATTTTATAGATCTCCAATTCCCAGACATGCTTAAATAGCATTTATAGAAATAACTTTTTAAATCATGACATTTAGGGACAGAATGAAAAATGTATAGATACATATTAAATTAAAATATGTCAACAGTTAGACAATTCACAAAATGTTCCAATGGCAACTTTTTGATGAATGAATATCGAGAGTATCTTTTGAGATAAAGTTTGACCCCCTACTCCTTTCTGATAATAGTTATCTCTGTCAATAAATATTGACATTCATTACTACCAAAAATTTGTCTGTGCTTATTACACAAAATTGGAGTGATCCCCGTTCATAGTAATAAGATACAGTAGAATTTTTCAGACTTGTACCTAGATGGGAATTAAGAAACAAGTAGTACTTTTTAAATACATTTTAAAACATGGCACTAATCTATGCAAGAACTGTACATGTGACTGCCTACACTACAGAGGCATAGCTCCCCTGATCAGTTGTTATGTTGGCAGTCAATGACTTTGACTTTGAAGTTAAAGACAGTGAAAGTCATGACTAACATCTGAGCTTTAATTTTTGGATTTAAAAAGTAAATTTTATAGAAGAGGGAAATTATTTATCCATTATCAAAGAACACTGAGAGACTTGATTGAGCACAGCATAGATTTAATTTTGATGAGGGTGAGTTGAACGAATGTCTGAAAGAGTAAACTCAGGTTGTAGCAATAGACCTGGGTATCAGGCAGAGCTGAAACATGAAAATAAAGGAGCATGGAGTTGACAAGGTAGAAAGAAGAAAGGAAAACAAAGTGTGCATGTGGAATAACTAGCTGTCTTGAATAATTAGGTAGTGAGTCTTTTACTGTGATGTAATAAAGTCTTAAAATCCTTCCTGATGGCAAGTAGTCAGTTCCTCCTCTATCTCTTAGCCTTCTATCTTTAATTACGTAAAGGGGGGATCTCAAGCTCCCATGATTTTATATCAAAGCACATAGCACCTTTTCTTCCCATGCCATCTTTAGACTTGATTGCCAGAAATAATACTGACCTTCTAAATTACTTGATGATATTATTTTTCTGTTATTGTGAAAAATGCACATCTAGATTGGAACAGATGTTTGACCGTGAAAGTGGGGAGGTTTTCATATCCCAGATAATATTAACATTATGCTATTGTTACATTTTTTTCCCAATCATATGGGCTTGCAAAGTATCTATCATTCATTCTTCCATTTATTTATTTATTTAATTTATTCATTCATTCATTATAATGTATCATAAATATTATATATACATAAATAATTATATAGAAATAATTTTGAATGAAAGGACCAAACATCAGATACCATGTCGTCTTTAAAAGCAACGATATGGCTGCTTCTATGAGAAGCATTGAGAGGTAAAATTGCTCTATGTCATTTAACAACAGCAGCTTATTGTTATTTGAATTGTGTTTATGAGATGAAGCTTCAAAGCCTTCTAAGGTATCGTAACTGCCCATGAGAAATGAAGCAGGACAAGAGCTTAGATCAATTGTTTTCAAACATATGTAGTACCAGGACCTTTTTTCACAGCAAAAATCTATGAAAGATCCCCAATGTATGAAAACATTTTTTTATTTGTAGATTCAGATTTGTACATTTTGCATCACAAAGTCATTTAAAATAAAGAGGTTGTTCTGATAAATAATATATCTATCAATGAGTGTCACAGATTACAGTCTATCTTTTGTCTCATTTCTTCTAGATTTGAGCAAATCTTCATTCACATATATGAGTATTAATAGATGCAATGGCAACAGCTTTGCAGGATAGCAAAACAAACATGCCTTCACGTTTTGCTCAAAGATAAGTTTATCTGATTGCACAAATCAGTGTGGCAGTAGATATCATCAACATGTTAAAATATTTATGTCATTTTTATTACAGATCTTAAGACAGTTAAAATGTTCTTAATGAAGTTCCAAGTAACATTTTTGGAATATTCCAAAAGACCTCTTGAGAGTCAATAGCAGGATATGGTTGGAACGTGCTGGCTTGGAGACTCCTAAGAAGGCCTCTTTGGAAGTATTTTATTGAAAATAGGAAGAAGCGACAAAGTGGTATTATAGTCACTTATTGTAGAGCTTTCTTAGTGTCATCAACATTATTTTCTCCTCTAATATTAATAATTCAGACACAACCAAACCAATTCAGGCTTACAACTGACAGATACTGAAAGAAAAGTAACTCTTAAATTATGATTATCATGGTGGTTTAGAATGCCAGTTGTCTGTAGGCAAGTGAAGATGGTGGATTGGGTTAATAGAAAGTACTAGGCTATAGGGTGAAAGAGGAGAGAAAAAGAGAAGGAAGCATAATAATAATAATAACAATAATAATAAAAACATGGATCAATACAATAATACAAGGACAATAAGGATAGAATCACCAGGCTAAATCCTACTCAACCTTTTAGGACTCAGTTTAGATGTCACTACCTCCAAGAAGCCTATGTCCATCTTCCATAATTGGATTAGGTACTCTCAGCCTAGTAGTGGGGTAAACAGAGATCAGTTGTAGGATATTAATTTTTTTCATACTTCTTTTTCCTGGGTCCAATTACGCACAGATGTTGGGCTACCTTCTGCCTCTTCCTGACATTCATTATACTTGTCTAAACGTGACCCTAAACTATTTGTGAGGACAGAGGTCATGTTCATCATGTCCACTAATACCTGACTCAGTACTTACCACATAGTTGGTCTCCACCAAACATTTGTGGAATGAACAGACAAGGAAATAATAATTATTCATTACTGTATACAAGGAAAGAGGATGAATGAGATTATAGTTATAAACCAGGGTGAGCAACTTTGGATAGGGAAAGACTGAAAGGAAGCATCGAAATATGTTGGCAAAGTTCACTTTCTTATGAACCATGATTTTTGTTTCTTTCCTATCTGAAGACAAGTGCTGTGACCAGCTTAGATTTCCTCAGCCTAGCAAGGGGTGAAGTTGAATCACTTGGAGGGTGATCCATGATCAGAGATCACTCTCCGTGGAGGAAATGGTGATGTTGATGATTAAGCAGAAGGCATTTCCCCTCCCAGGGGAGATGTTAGGAAGGATGGCTTTGCAGTCCTGGATGTGCTGTTTTTCACTGAGATGCAAAGTCAAGACAGTAATCTCTTGGAACATTGCTGGTTCCCTGGACTGCTCCTTAAGAGACAGCCAATAAAAATAATAACATAGAGTATCTTGTATTTTTGTAGCTTTTCTCAGCTCTTGGAGCACTGTCATACATCACCTTATGAGACCTCCCCAGTGGGTTTGCATGGTAGATAGAATAGGGGATTCCAAAATGGAAGAACTAAAGCTAAGAGATAAAATCCAAGCTCATGTGGCTAAAAAGTGGCAAATTTGAGATGAGAACCTGATGCTTCCCACCCAAGGAATGTGACTGACATTTTAGAAATTTATTGTTGATACTATAATTACTTGTGCAAATCTCCTAATATATCTTCCTGGATTTAGATATATAACAAGAGTATGGAAGCCTTTCTCTTTTTTTATTTGTGTAACTATAAAGAGGAAACCCTGCCAAAAAACTAAAACAAAAGCAAAACCATCTTTCACTTGAACCTATGGCAGGTCCTCGAATAGCATCATTTCATTCAGTGCGGTCCCATTATGACATTGATGGGGGGAAAAAAGTGGATTCCAGCCTGGGTCACTATCTGTGTGGAGTTTGTGCATGTCTTGGGGCCGGGGTCTCTCCAGGTACTCTGGTTTCCTCCCACGTCCCAAAGAGGAGCACATTAGGGTGATTGGCGTGTCTACATTGTCCCAGTCTGAATGGGTGTGAGAGGGGGTGTGAGTGGCTCTGAGATGACACAGTGTGCCCTGTCATGTGCCCCTAGCTGCCAGGATAGATTCCAGCCACCCCTGATCCTGAAGTGGAATCAGCAGGTTGGAATATCATTATCGTACTGGTTTTTCTTCATTTTTCTTAAATGTCTGTATAGCTCACATTTATTTCAATGTTTAATATTGGAAGTGTGTTGGATCTTGATTTAAAAGTTTGGTGAGGTTCTTGTGACTAGAGATAGGCCATAGGAACTTTACTCTTACTTATATTGACTAGCCTTTTGTGAAATTGATTTTCTTATACATGTTTTGCTTAAAGTCACAGTTTCCAAGAATCTATCTACCATGTTAAGTGAGTACTTACTGTATTTATGTGCTTCTGAAAATACATTAGGGAAAACGTGTTGCTCATTGTCTTCGTTAAGCTAGTATGGTTTAGAATGGGCAGTCGTAGAGTTATATTTTACAGAAAGTTGCAGTGTTACATTTTAATGCCTGGTGAAGGATGTGTATTGTGGGCAGCACCTTTATTCCAAAGCACCTCCATTTCCTTGCTTAGAAGGAAGAAAAAAATACTCTCCCTGGAGTCCATTTGAATAATGATAGATGTATATTTCCTGAACTCTCATCAGATGTTTTAAGGTTCTGCTAAAAGCTCAGCACTATAAAGACACATCTGTCCACCATCAACTCTTATAATCCAAAAATCTTTCTAAATGACCTGAAACAGAAGTTGTGTGTATTTCTAAGTCCCAGATCCCTTTTCTGCTGTGTCTGAATACGTCCCTAGCACTCCATTTTACCTCTTAGGAAAGGCTGAAAAACTGACCTTTCTTGATCTGGGCACATAAAGAATCAGAAAATGTTTTCCCCTTGTGTTGCTGCTGGGAAGCAGAAAGCAGGAGTGGCCAGCATATATTCTCCACCCAAAGATGTGGACGGGAATGAGTCCCAGAAAGCCTGGGGTGGTGGCAGCTATATATGACAGGTAGCAGTTGAACAGGGATTTGTCAGATGGAGAGATGTAGTCTCTCCAACAGCAAAAGCATTTCCAACTCGCCCTACAGGTGGAGGGATCAATGAGGACTTCCAGTTAGTGGTCCTCCATCAGTGGGTTACGTATCTCAAAGGAGAAAGCTTCAAATTCATGTTTATGTTTAGACTGTCAATGAAATTAAAATGATTTGACTGTTTTTATATACTTTTAAAAATCCCCAAATAGATGGAGATACTTTTGGAATTTCACATATTTTATGTACTCTTTTTTTTTAGATCCCTAAATGTGTGGATATAATTTTAGAATAATTTATTTAAAAAATAAAGTCTTAGATTATCTAATAAATATAGTATTAATTTTATCTAATAAATCCTGGATGTACAATATATCAAGTTTTAGTGGCTATGAAATCTCTCAATCGATAGTTATAAAGAGTATTAATATCTTTGTGTAGAAGACTGATGATATTTTAGATTTTATCCCTCACTTAGAAAGGTGTAAACCACTAATGTGGAGAAAACCCAAGGTCTTCCAGATCATCTAGCCAGTGTACTGCACAAACAGAAAGTTTCCAGATGTCCTGAGGCACAGTACCAGGCTCTCTCTAACCACTAGTGCTACTGAAATGTAGGAGTAGTCAAGAAAGTCTAGTTTGCACTTAAATGTATTTAAAATGTACATGTAAATCTACTTGATATTAAAATTACTTTCTTTTTTTAAATTTAAGGCAAAACTGTGATATTTTCTCAAAAAGCAAACTCATGGTAGTGATTTAGCCAGGGGTGTCCAAACTTTTGGCTTCTCTGGGTCTCATTCAAAGAAGAATTGTCTTGGGTCACACATAAAATACTATCACTAATGATAGCTGATGAGCTAAAAAAAAAAGTTGCAAAAAAATCTCATCATATTTTAAGAAAGTTTGCAAAGTTTTGTTGGGCTGCAGGTTGGACAACCTTGATTTGACATTATTTTTCAAACTGCACTGGGGGCAAGAGGAGGTATGTACCTAAGTGTGATGACGTGAAGTGAAGCTTCTGTCCCACCCGGACTTCTGCTAGTGAAGCTGGCTCGTTGGTTGTAGGGTTATACCAGGATCCCCTTCTCCCTGTGGTTTTGGGAGAGAGTGGCTAAAAGGGGAGCGTGTGTGGGATTTGGAAGGTGGGAGTCAGCAGAAGCCATTACTCTCTGAAGGTTATGGCCTCAGACCTGGTAATGGGCAGGCACCGGGGTGCCCGGCAGGAGCCAGCCTGTGCTCGCTCTCCTCTCCTCTCGGTCTAGCTCGTTTTCCTGACTGATGCTGCTGCTGACAAATAGTGGCCTCAGCTGACGGCATCAGGTAATTGGTTTCAGGCCCCAGAAGGCCGCAGTTACACAGCAGGAACTGCTTCCCCAGAGGCCGCAATTTCCGTAGACATCTCCGTCTTCCGGTTTGTGCTGGTCCCGCGTTGGTGGCCAGATGTGTCTGCTTTCTTGCATTTTGCCTGTGAGCTCCAAACAGGGCTTCAGGTAGAATGGCGAGTGACTACTTCTCTGGTTTTCTAGCACCTCCCTTCCAGATCTTTATGGAGATTTTGTTCTCCTGACTGCAGAGGGTCTGATAGAGTGTCTAAAACTAAAACAAAAAAACTAAACATAAAATGGAAAAAACTAAACATAAACATTAAAAATCTGCAAAAGTGACCCACCGTGAGAGATGATTTCTTAACACGCTGCCCAATGGAACCAAGTTAGTTAGCTCAGCATCTAGTTTCTATAACCAATGTATTTCTGGATTCAATAACAAAAATAACATCTACTATTTCATTAATATTTCTTATCATGCAGGTATTGTATACCCATTCTTTCTAGTTATTTTAATAGTAACTTCTCAATGAAGCTATCAACAATTTACAGATGAGAAAAAGCAAGTGATCAAGGAACTTGCTGAAGGTTGCAATAGCTAGTGCTTAGAGTCAGGTCTGCCCAATTTCATTTTCCTATTGTTCTGCAACACTTGCATTGTAATGGTGATTCACATCCAAGAGTAGTTCTGACAACTCTGAGGTGGGCTGACCAGACGTACAGTTTGAAATGGGGCAGCAAACCATGGTACTGCCCTGTTTCAAGTGGTACGTGCAGTCAGGACAACAAGCCAGGGATGGCTGAATGAAGAAATCTGAGTTTTTTTCTGATTATTAGAGGCTACTGATTACATTTCACCTCAAACTTTCCTACTTAAAGCCTTCCAGTTATCTGTAGTATTACCTTTTATTGTTTAAGGGTTAGTAGTTTGAGTTACAGGTTTTTTTCTGAAACTCACAACCAAAGGCATCCGAAGCAACACATTGCATAATAAGAGATACTGAATCTGGAATATACTGTGATTCATAAAGGTTCTAGACAGAGATAATTTCTTGGCTTTTTCCTTCGCCTGCATTGCACATTCCTTGTGCCCACCCTGTTCTCTTTGACTGGGTCACCAAGCCAATTTTTCTCCAAGAATTTATTTTCTCAGATACTCTCAGACTGGGAGGTAATTGCAGGGAAATGAGAGAGACACTTACATGTCATTCTGGGCTAAGGAGGGGAAGTGGGGGCAATTCACAGGTAGAGGAGAAAAGGCAAAAACCTGTGGTAAACCAGTTGTTGCTGGGCCACCCAGCAACAGTGGGACACAGAGGGAAGCCTAAGACTGATTTTTGCTGGGATCCTCTGTGTCTGCCGCACCTAACTCATAAATGCTGTGAGTATGCTAAGGTGAGTACTCCCACAAGTGGCCTTTTCTTAATTTCTGTAGGTTGGTCAAGGGGGTAAAAAGCTCTTCTGGAATTTATTGGGCTTTGTTTTCAGCTTAAAATAATCTGCATACCAGAGTGGTACACCCTGGGGAGACTTGCCCTGGACCCCTACAATGCCCATTTATATAATCAATCACTCATTTACAGGAAAAATCCAAAATACTAAAATAAACCATAATTCACAAATTCATAGTGACTTGAAATAACTATTTTGTTTTCTTCTTATAAAACATACAGGCATGAGTTGTGTCTCTGTGGGGAATGAAGGTAGAAAATAATGTACAGAAAAATCATTATACAAGTCGGACAACCATCAAAGGAAATAGAAATTACTACGCTGTACTTTAAGGCTATCGATGAATTAAAAATATAAAACTAACTTAGTTGTTTCTTTTTTAATCTTGCAAAATAATGAGGCAGAGGTGTACAAAACAAATGCATTAGAGTCAAGTCAAAATAGTCACAGATTAGTAACATTATTGACATGTTCGTTGCTGAAGGCAACACACAGCCCTAGATGATGTGGGGAAGATAGACAAATCCTGCGTCTTAACCACAGTCTTGATTCAGTCTCCAGAGAGAAATCCTTAGTGGCATCCACACACTGGTACCTCCACCTGAAACAAGGTCATCGTCAATGTCAGGGTTCATTTAAAAGACGAAAGAAGTTAGGGTGATTTGGTGATTTGCTCTTCGTTTTTAATTTAGCCTTTCCCCGCCCCCTCCCCCCAAATGCCTTTGAGCCTATTTGACTGCATGTGTTAACTCATTTATAACATTTAAACTTACAAACACACTGAAGAACCTGCCAGAAATGGAGGAAAAGAGAGAAAGAAAAATGGCTTTCTGTTGATCACATCAGACTTTCTTTTTAAAAAGTTTCTTTTAGATAAACATCTTAGTAATAAATTTCTAACTTAGCCAAACTGCAGCACTTGGGGTTTTATAAGTCTCTCTGGCAGCCTGTATTCAGGGACCAGGTCAGGCATGGAGAAAATTTATCAGGATACAAAAGTGTGTGTTCACATGCCTCAGTAGTGTGTTTTGTGTATATCTAAATTCAAAATTTAGTCTCCATAGCTCACCTGTTGCAAGAAAAAAGGGTTCTTGGCTTCACAATGGAAAGAATTCAAATGTGTGCTGATAAAGAGTTTAAAGTAAAAGTGAGTTTATTTAGCAGAGAGTAAGTAAGAAAACAGGCCACCCCACAAATAGAGTGATGGTCTCTAATTGCTAGTGGAGGAGAGACCCCCTACATCCCCCCGGGCTAGAGTTTATATGTTTCTGCTTCCATGGAAAATTCATTGGTATGGGGGGAAGGGAGGATAGAAGAACAAATTTAAGTTTATCTTGAACTTCAGTAAGATGCAAGAAAAATAAGAGCAGGTTTGTCTTTAACTCTTATAAAGCACAATCTGTATTTTCTTTCCTCGGGCTTAACTGTAGGGATGGTCCTAATGGAATCTTTAATCTTCTGGAGAGATTGCTCCGTGTCATTAACATCTGTCTGAGTTCTGTGCCTTGGAGCAGGCCTGTGGGCAGCAGGCTGGGAATCCAACCTCCTGGTCTCTTCTTCTGTAACCATAGTCCTCACGACCCTTCCCCGCGTTATGCCTACCCTCGTGGCCCTTTGCGGACCTTTCCATGTAAGTATTACATACATGGAACTTACTGGTGTGAAGAAACATCAGAAGGATGACAAAGGGAACGCTCCCTGAAAGTGCCTCCAGCACACTTTTTTAACAGAAATCTACATTGAGATACTAATTGAAAATAAACCTGGTAAATCTAGTCTGACTCTGGACAAACATTGAGTAGAATGCCAGTTGGCTTCCTGCTCCCTAAGTCATTGCCTTGTTTCTTCTTCTGGAAGCCCCTCTGACATGCCAGCAGTTCTCTACCTTGCTCTTTGCTTATGTTTCTTGTCTAGCACAAATGAGGATTCTGTTTGGGATCTGAAGAAACTATTCCTCCCAGAGTTATTTGCATCATTCTTAGGGGCCCAGAATGGTTAAATCACAATGATAACTCAAAATCAGGTTGCCCAATGTTAAGTGTGGTTTTAGGCATTGCCATGGGTAATTGAGGAGGTTTTTAGCAATAATCTTGAAAACTGTGTGCTTCATTAATCACACTTACTGCTCACTGCAAAAACACAGAACCAGGAAATAACAAATTTATTGAACTTGAAATGCAATGTAGGGGCACGCACATAAAAAGAACTTTCTGCTGGTGAGGCTAATAATCAGATTAACATGAGATAGATTAGCAAGAGGAATGGTCCAAAATTTATTAAGGATGTACATTTGGAGGTGCTATAAGATATGAGAACCATCATCCCATTGGGCATTTGAGTCTTACATGCCATTTTGGACAAACGAGACAGAGAGAGGGGTCTGGGTTTTGAAGGAAAAGTAGGCAATTCATATGTAGGTGACAAAGAGCAAACAAGTGGCAAACACATTCTAGTGAGCATTCACCCACTATTGCTAGGCCAAGGTGCTTTCATCTGTCAGACTCATAGCATCTGCATTTTCCCACAACTCTTGACCTAGTGTGTATGTGTGCATTTCCACTGAGTATGAGATGAGATATTCCTTTATTTGTTCTGCTGCATTATCCTAAACCTTAATCCAATAAACCTGCTAAACATACAGTCAAGAAATTGGCTGTTCAACAAATGATAAAATGAGTTCAAGAGGAGGGAGGGGGAGCCAAATACATGGTGATGGAAAGAGAACTGACATTGGGTGGTGAACATATAATGCAACACATAGGCAATACTCCGTAGAATTGTACACCTGGAACCTATGTAATTCTTGCTAACCAATGTCACCCCAATAAGTCCAACAATAAAAAAATAAATTAAAAAAAAGAAAAAAGAATTCAGCCATACCGGACCTGGCTGCCAGTCAAAATTAGTGACCCGTGGATACAAATCCATTGCTTTAAGACAGGAAAGTAGTTGTTAAGAAGGACAGGAAGAGTCTTCAAGGACACTGCTAAGGTCAGTGAGGATTTGGCAATCAATGGCAAATCAGATTCAATATTTAGAAATGACCACAGCCTCATAAGCATACCATTTATCACCCTCATGAACTTTCTTCCTTACTAATAAATGCGTAAGAGACAAAGAACAACCTAAGGGATTGTTTCTATCCAGAGGATAAATATGCTTTATGATGGGGACCCAATGAAATTCTTGCAACAACACTAGCCCCTTTGTATGCATTGGTTCCTGCCAGCATGGGTAAATCACTATGGCATAAAAAGTATTAGGAAACTAGAGGAGAAAATTGGGAAGAAAAAGCAGAAGCTATTTGGCAAAAAGAGCAATCACTATATTATTTGAAAAAATACAGTAATAGGAATCTACTTACTCAATCAACAAATATTTATTCATTCTACAAATGTTTGAACTCCCAGTGTATACCAAGCACAAGGGCTGTTGCTAATGAAATTGGTGAACATGACCTTTCCTTAAGGAATGTGCAGTCTAGGGCAGAGTTATGATGGAAAAGCACTAAGATTTTATTTGCGAGAATTTGAGGATACACACACACACACACACACACACACACACACGTAAATAGGTTGCATTAAATTAAGAAAATGGAGGATGTTTTACAGATAATTTTTTACTGATTGTGGAAGTGTGGCCCTGAGGACAGGTCACCAGCAGTAAGAGCTTTGAGGCTTGGGTATACCATGGTGGGGCAGCTGCCATTTGAATATCTGGCCCTTTTTCAAAGCTGCCATATTTTATAAGGTACAGTTTATAAACTTGAAATTCTCTTCTACTCACTTAGGACAACCTATCCCAGAGTCTCAGAAATATGTTATTCTGTCATAAGATTTTATGCAGTTAGTAGATATTTTGTTAATGTCGTTTGTGTAGACTGACTCGTTGTTCGATGTTTAAGAATGCGTCCACCCTCTTGCTTTAGGGTAACAGTCTACATTACTAAACAGGAAAATTTATAACACAGACTAACAAATTTGAGTTTGTGTCCTTACATCAAAGTCTGGTATTAGCACCAGTGACTATGAAGAGTTCCTAATCTGTGTGTGCAACACCTTGAATGTTCTCAGAAATGATCCCTCCAAAATACTCTGTGCCCCCCAAAAGTTTCTTCTTTCACCCCTAACCACCACAAACAAATTTGTTCTATTAATTTTAGAATAGCCTTATTGAGCCCCAACCAATCATCGATGACTCATAAACACTGAGGTCTATTCTTACAGGGTCATACTTCAAGACAATTAAAAAATATCAGAATAGCATTTGACCTGATAGAAATGCAAACTATGAGTGCATCTGTTTTAAAAATGTGTGTCTGGCAACTCTGCTGTTCTCTCTTGGCATAACCAATAATGTCTTCCCATCTGACAACTCACTCCATCATGCAGGCTGCCTGGAGTGTTGAGCTAAAAAGAATAAATATGCTTTGTAATGGGGACCCAATGAATTTCTTGCAACAACTTTAGCCCCTTTGTATGCATTGGTTCTTGCTTGAGTGAGTAAGTCACTATGGCATCAAAGGTATTATGAAACTGGAGGGGAAATTTGCCATTTACTGGTTGTGTGAACTTTGGCTACTCAACCTCTCAAAATATACTTACTTTCTCATCTCTAAAACGAGGAGGCAAACTAAGTCAGTGATTTGCTAATCCTGGCCCACAGCTGGAGATATCATGTTCGTATAGAGACTAGGTTGGAAATCAAGATTTCCCTTGGCTTGCCCAGAATTTTTTTTTAATTTTTGAATTTTATTATTAAATTTGTTGGGGTGACATTAGTTAGTAAATTACATAGGTTTCAAGTGTACAATTCTATAATAGATTATCTGTGTGTTGCATTGTGTGCTCACCACCCAGACAGAGTCAGTTCTCCTTCCATCATCATTGCCCAGAATTTCTTAATCAGAATTTCTTCAGGGCCTGAAAACTTTCATTTTTAACAAAGACATTGAGTGATATTGATGCTACACAAGGTTTGATCATCACTGGGTTAGATTATCTGTGAAGTTATTTTTCAGCTCTAGAATTATTTTCCAATTAGAGTCCAGAAAAGCTAGCCAAAGCATAACTCAGTTTAGTAAGTGGTCATATGAAACACCTCTAGTGGAGCAATTCCTCTGAAATTCCAGAGGACCCAGCAAGAGCTGCAAGTTGGAGAGAAGATGGAGGCACCTCCCCGTGTCTGACCTTTTTTGGTGGTTGAAGAGTGGTTTGCTGCCCAACTTTCCAAGGACTCCTTTTTGCTCTGTGTTACCTCTTCTTTGGGCAGTTTTGCTCCATAGAATCAGAATATGCGTCTTGTTAGGTGTTGACCATTAAACACATCATGCCTTTTATGTTTGAAGCCAAAAGGGGGCGAAACCCCTGAAAACCATGATCTTGTAAAGCTCTTTTACCCAGCAGAAATAACCTAAGAAGGGAACAGCAGGTAGGTGCCAAGGTGAAAAGATTTACCTTGATAACCTCACTTTCAGATTTAGCAACTGGAGATGAAATAATGATTTTTTTTTTTTTTTGGTAAGATTTAGTGGATGAGACTAATGAGGGTATGAGAAATGCTGAAGGGAGCAGTTCTGTCCCATTTAATAATGGCAGTAGGGATTCTGACAGAATCTCCATTAGCAATTCCTTTTTAAGATAACTTAATTTCCTGATTAAACATGCATTTCTAAATCATATTGACATTTTAAGAGAGAAACAAATAATGGTGCCAATTTTCTTCAGCACAGGGGGAAAATCCTTTTTTCTCCCCTGCCACTTGCACATAGCCTATTTTATCCTTTCTATCTCAGTGCCCAGAAAGAACTACATAGTTCAGAAACAGTATTAATCTAGACACTGTGGCTAGACCAGTTTAGAACCTGGGGGTGGAAACTGACCTTAGACAGTAAAAGAATTTTCTGCGTGGACTGGGCAGCTCACAGCTGTGTGAGGTTGAGTACATGTGTGTGCCCCCGAATATGTGTATATGTATGTGCTTGGGGCATGAGGGGCAGCAGGACATGGGACAGACATGTTTTCTTGGACTAAACCAGGGCATGGCACACTATGACCCAAATGTGGCCAACTGTTTTGTAAATTTTTATTGGAAGCCAGCCATGTTCCTTCATTTACATGGCGTCTATGGCTTTATTTGTGCCACAGTGGCAGAGTTGAACAATTGCGACAGAGATAGGATGGCTCACAGTGCCAAAATATTTCCTATCTCGTCTTTACAGGAAACATTTGCCCACTACTGGACTATAGATTCCATAACCTAGTCAGTATCTTGTTCAGAAAAGCAGAACTTGTTCAGTGAATGCAGCAGCATGAGGACTGATGAATGCTCTAAAAATAAGAGGGGTCAACAAAAGATGTCCCCAGACAATGTACGAGAGGGTCTTGTCGTAGGTAGGTTCCTCAAAGCTCTGTGTCTCCATTAAGAGCCCTGAAGATCTGAGAAGTTCCTTCTCTGCTCATAGAAGTGGGGAAAGACCGGCTCCTCTACTTTAAACAAAAAGCTTTCATTTACTTAAAACTTCAGTTGAAGTTCTGTCTTCTTTCTTCCTCTAAAGTTTCACAGGAAGGGAGTAGACAGTAAAATCTTGAGAAGTTAGCAGCTATCAGCAAATTAAGACTTTGTTGTTCATTTCCCAAGTCATCTCCTTTTAGACATGATGCCATTAAAAAAGCATCTGGGATATTATTCTCAATGAGAAAATTCACTTCACAGAAAGGTTTGAAATAAAAAAGTGACTTATTTGATCTTATTTGAAAAATTGATTTGACCCCCAATTTTTCCTTCTAGCATCAATTAGTATTACATTTTTCGTTTTTAAAAATTGAAATTTGGAATCTACTTACATACACTAGAAAACCTACTTATATGAAATGAAGTTGCTTTTTTAATTCAACAACAACAAAAAAATAAAGGCTTGTATAACACTAAAGGGTTGAACTCTTCAAAGTCCAGCCATGTGGCTCCTTATGGAACTATAATGAGTTTAATATGAAATTCCATTTCTAGTTTGCATACATCTTGCAAAGATCCTTCCCAGTAAAATGGTAATTGGAGACTTTCTTACAATAAATATTATAATTTTTAATCCTAATATTGTAAACTATGAAATGTCTTCCATTTCCCTAGCATATGTTTTTTGTCCTGTTTCTCAGTCCAAGAGACAGGAAATAAAATAAACACCTTAATGAACACAGTACCGATTCCCCTGAGACCCTGAGCCTATCTTATGGACATAACATGGACCAGAGATTTTGGAGATTCTCCCTAGAGAAAAAAACCGGCCTCACTTCTCCACCCAATATGGTCTGCAGAAGTACTCAGTCTGGTTTATTGCTAAATTGCTACAGACCCCCAGTAAGTTGCAATTTCCAATTATATTTGTGAAGCATAAGTGAATTAATTTACCCCTTTGGAGCTCGTTGTAAAGCACCCCATTTAGGACACTGGGAGGCTGATCATGAAAAGAAGACTTTCTGTTCGTCTTTTTTGTTAATTGCAAAAACATGAGGAGGAACTCCTATTAAGGAATCATATTAGAAACAAAATATTTTGAATATTTCCCCCTAGTGATTACAGACATATCATGAGGAGAAATAACACTTCGGGGAAAAGGATTTTCAGGCATTGGATGTTTAAGTGGTTACTTTTCTCCAACTAGCCTGGTCAGTGTATGGACTTATCAAATGACCATTTATTTCTTTTGTCAATACAAATATCCTGGCTGTCTGTCATACATTACAGTGAGGGGGGAATTCTACAGAGATCTGGATAAACTCATCACAGCTGCTCCACCATCTGACAACCTGATGGTCATGGGGGACCTCAATGCACGTGTTGGCAGTAGTGCCAAAATGTGCAAGAAAATTATTGAACCACAGAGGATTAGTCTCTTCCTGCATGGTAAGCAGGCCAAGCTTGTAATCACAGAAAACAGCTTCAATTCAAAGAGTTAGAAGAAATATATTGTGGATACAACACATGTCAAAAATGATGGCATCTCACCCATTCTGCCATTGTTTTACAGCAGAACGGCAAGACGTTAACAATCTGAATTGGTCTAGGACTGTTATCCAACACGCTTCAAACCCTAAGAGCACGAGGGTGGGTGTTGTGCAGTTTTCCCACGAGAATGATATTTGAGTAAACTCAACTCGTAGAGAATAATGGTAGCTGTAAGGCATTTTTAAGGATAGTAGAGCAACCATCAGAGAATGGAAGGCTTTCTTAATTTCACACCATTATTTGTAAACTTCAAACTGTACTGTGGTATTTTCCATTCTATAATATTGTTTTTAATGGTTTTCCAATTCTGAAATATGATAATTTTGGTCATTTCATGAAGTCCCCATCTTCTTACCTGTACTACATAACTCTGCTAAAATCCTGACAACTTTGCAAGCTCAGCTCAGGTGTCATACACTCTTTAAAACTTGCCATTTCCACAATCACTTGAAATTATTTTATTCCTCAGGAGCCTGTAGCATATTTTTCATGAATACTCAGGACTTAAAATACTTATTTTTAATATATAATAGATAATTATGTATCTATCTTAATTGGCCTGCAGTACTTTTTGCCTTCTTTAATGCAGAAAAGATACTATATTAATTTTTGTTTCTAACAGCAAAAGTCTTTTATATAGTAAGTTCTCAATTAACTGTTGTTGAATCAAGATCTAGTAACCTGGATTTGAAACTGATTAAAATATCATATTGTGCTTTCTAGATTGCCCAAGGACTGTCTTTTCTGACCTCGATTTGATTGCCTACTTTCTGGATATTTACAGAACAAATGGCCAAAGTGTCTGTCTAGCAGAATTCAAGATTTTAGTTCTTATTTGTCAAGGAATATGTTGACTATTCCACAGACTCTCCATAGTGAAAGCTGATGGTAAATCTCTTTCATGCCTCTTTGCAAACATTGGCTTTCCAAAATACTATGAATAAGCTCTTCTCTTATAATTCTATAAAGAAATAATTCCGTTTAAGATGTGAAATAACTACTTAATGATACCTTTATCCTGATTTGTTAAATCTTGTCCACTTTTCCCAGTGATTCTTTTTTTTCTGAGCAATAGTCATGTCTACCAATTAAAATTCAAGTGTTTAATAACTCTAAAAGTATGGTAGGAAATTGCAGCATAAAAGGAGAAAAATCAAAGTCTAAAACAAGCTTCTGACAACACAGTGGCAATAAATGTAAGAAAGATGGTATTGTATGAAATGCAGTAAGGAGTTCTATGACATCAGGACATGGCCCTAGCCTGAGCTTAGATTGTAAATGGTTAATAAACCCTTCTCCAAGTTTCTTCCTCACTGACAATGCATTCCTCCCACATAAGGTTCTGTATGAGTTCATTTATAAAAGGTCATAGAGAGTGTTTTGATCTAACTAGAGATACGTTTTATGTAAAAATAAGGCAAACTTACAAAAGTGTGTTTGAACTAAGCTATCTTTGGGACAGGTCAAAGTCAGATAGTTTTCAAAAAATGAGACTTAATTTTCAAGTCATTAAAACATATTCCACTTGCTTTTTCTTCTGTGCCTGTTTTGGGACAAAAAGAGAACACGTATGTGCTTTATAATGTTTTATATGAGATTTAAGGGAATATAACTTCCTCTCTCCCAAAGGTAGACATAGGTTGGATGAGAGCTAAAATAAACAGTGCACACTATGTGGCAACATTGTGGCATGCTCTTTTGTTAGGTGCCAAGATTTCAAAGGATAACTTTACTTTTACCCCTAACTACACTGGGATCTTGATTTTATTAAACTCTGAATATTGAATTTTGCTTTGTGAGGTCAACACGATTAATGATCGGGCTAGAGAAAACAAGACATGGCCACCTCTGGAAAATTCCTAAGTTACAAGACATATTTTTCACTGGATTATTAAGGTATTTCCTTCCCAACTGAAAAATGCAAACAATTGGGGAGTGCAGGTTATGCTCCAGAGAGAAGGGAGCAGTCATCCTCAGTGAGGCTCCATCCTCAAACACAGTATCCCTGGACCACATCTTGCTCCCATTATGACTCTCTTCAACTTATGCTGACAGCTAAAGTTCAGAGGTTGCTTTGTTTCCCTTGTAGTTGATGTTAGTTCAACATTAGACTCTAAAGGTGGGGCAAGCATAGAAATTAGTGCATAGCAATAGGAGAAAGACTTCGGCAGCCAAAAATAACATATGTTTTACACTCGGGGCAAGTATATAAATTAAAAATGGAAAAAGTGGGCAAAAGTGAGATAATTGGCTAATATAAATATCTGTCAAGCCTGACCTTCTCATGGAGATTCAGAGCTGAGAAACAAATAAAATAGGTCCCCACCACCACCCCCCAACTCACATTCAGTGTTTTTCAGAAAATCTCAGAGTCCTTTTATGAGTTTTGGCTCATGGAATCTGGCATGGAAGTGAGAAGGAGTTAAGGACTAAGATTTCCTTAACTATTTTATGCCAAAAAAAAAAAAATTGTGTCTAAGAAGAACTGAGAAAACAGTATCTTCACTTATTGGGAAAGAGCTGTAGACAATTGATGAGAGCCTAGAAATCCTGAGAACATCACCTTTCCATATTTGGAGGGCCTGCAATTGAATCTGCTACTTAGATTTGATGGATCAGTTTGAGTGGACAACAGTAAACGATGATAAATTTATGACAAGAAGTTTGAGTTCACTTTATGATTGATACTGAAGAATGAAACTGAAATAATTAGATGTGGCAAGGTGAGGTTTAGTAAAATCACAGTGTACTTTTGTAATCAGGTACTAAAATAGGTCAAAAGGCTATATCAGATCATCTTATCTTTATCAGCATCCTTTAAAAGGCTTTTTGTACTGAATTCTTAGGTGTTGTAGGAAAGCCTGTTTGAACTCTATTTCATTGAGGTTGTATAGTGTGCACAGGATTGAGGGCTAAGCTCTTTTCTGATTAGTCATAGAGACTGTACATTAGGTTTAGGAACATTGTTTTCCCCTTAGGAAGATAAGGAACTTTTTAAAAGGAAGTTTCCTTTTTAGTTACGTAAGTGGGACTTGCGGGACTGCCTGCACAGTTACGGACTCCAAAATAGCGAAGAGGTAATTGAACTGCTCTATGTAAAGAGGAAATAGAAATTTGATAGTGAAGGTAAGCATCTTGAGAAGAAAAGATTGTTAGAGAGAGAAGAGGCCAAAGAATATGGCAGTGACTGTGGCCTGTATTTAAAAAAAAAAAAAACAATTCAGTGAGAAGTTCCCAGGAAGACTGGCCCAAACCCATTTAATGGGGATGTATAATGGAATATTTAAACTTCTTATAACAACTGGGACACAACATGCCTCTTTCACAATGTCCTATGTGAATGCAAACATGATTGAAGAGTTCAGTAGCCAGAGTTCAGATAAGTTTGAGTTAGAAAGTCCAGCAGGTGCAGGAAAGGAACGCTGATGGGTCCTGGGGACAGTATTTTGTTTTCCTACAGGATAGTAGTTTTAAGTACATTTTATGTAAAGCTAAAGTACCTGGGTGACCTCAGTTGATAACTGCAGTTATTTAAAGTAGGATGCTTCTGTTTTTCTCCCTTGAATGGCATAAGGCCATCTAGGAAACCCAGGTCATGGTGGATATAGGACATGTGACATAGGACCATCATGGAATTCATGCTTAAGTAGCATAAGAGTTCATCAAAGTAAATGGGGCTAATACAATGTCAGCGGAAAATGATCCAAATCATCTTCACAAAATTGATAACTGCAGTTTGTTACTAAGATAATAATCTAAATTTTGAATAGATTGTATGTATTCCACCTTATCACCAAGCAGATGCTTCATTAAAGGTGCTCGTGTTATTTTAAAATTATTTCAAATGCCCTAAAAATCTTGATGCTGTAAAAAATAAATAAATAAAATAAAATTGTAAAGTGAAATGTGTGAGCAATTTCAGCAAACCCTCAGGAATGTCTTTTTCTCCCTGGGGGACAAATGGTCCCTCAACAATATGCCTGTGTATCCACCAAATAACCCTGTAAGAATATTTCCAAGACGGCAGTACCTAGAATGACCTAGCTTCCTTCATGTTCTTTCTGCAGAAGGACTTTCCAAGGAATTCTAGGAAATACCTAATCCTGACAATGCCGTCTTTAGTAACCTCAGAGACTCTTAAGACCTTCCCTTATAAGAAATTTGGCAAAAATTTGGACCAATTTAAACCAGCGAAAGAGAAGTATAAACTAGAAAATGATCACATAAGGGAACTAAAAAGTTTTGGAGATATTCCTTGAAATTAATTCCTAATTTATTTTTAATCAATTTTTCCTCAAGCTTGCTCATGTCCAATCTCCACAAATGAGTATATTTTATATCTTTTATTAATAGAATGGCATGGTTAAACAGGTAGAATTATTATTTTCTTACACTGTGCATGATAATCAAATTTGAGCCTGAGTGGAAGCACTAAATTGAGTATTCTATTCCAGAGTAGAATTTGTTTAAGAAATTATGATTGACAGCTGCAAAGACTGAAATACTTTTGAGGGTAAAATCCCTAAAATTGATTCCATCTTTCAAACCCAGGAAGGACATGCTTTCAGCATGTTTCAACTGTTACTAGTAGATGCGGGTCTTGTTTTTAGGAAATCTTATTGAGAACATGGCTACTTTAAAGTATAACCATATCTCTTTTTCTTAATTTAGACTTAAGGTTTAATGTGCACTCAAGCAAAGCATTATATGTAATAATACATGTTTGAAAATCCCCACAATATTAGTTAACTGAGAAAGTCGGAAGACATCTACATGTAAAAATATCCTTACTACTTTGCCTTAATTATGATATAATGAATTAATCTGAATTGATTCACTTTAAATCCTTCCTGAGACGTGTTCCAGCAAAAAATAAATAAACATACACATCTCCTGACTGTACAAAAATAATTCTACATTTCGGTTCATTTTTAGCATATTGATTGTAGTATTAAAAAGAACAACACATACTTCAAGAGATGACATATGTAAAAATTTCATATGTGTCTTGGGCTTTTAATTCTATAACAATCCTGAGTAATTTCCAATCCAGAGCTAAGATGAAGATTTGCTTGGGATTTGGGAGATGATCTAAGGTTTTACTTGACATGGTCTTCTGTGTTTGTTATTAATTAAACGCACTCTCAAGGCACAATTTTTTTCCATAACAGCCATCACGATTATGATTAAATTTTTACATAATTATTTAGAAATTAATTTGTTTAATGACAACCTCCTAAGCTGTAAGATTTATTTAAAAAAAAGATCATTAGTATATGCTGAATGAATGAATGAATGATTGCTTGGGTAAACATTTATTCTTGTATATGCAAGTTTTTCTAAATGAGAGACTTATTAGAAATGTCTCTATTTATTAATTTAGTGGATAGACTTAAATCATGAAGAAAGCAGTTTAAATTCTAAATATAAAGTTATTTTATTTTTATTCCATTGCCACATTTGTAAAATTTAAAGTTTTTATCTATTTATTTGATCATATTTTATTGATCAAAACTAAGGCATTCTTTCAGATCATTTGACTCACAGCATTTGTATGTTCTTGCATACTTTTAACCCCATGGATTTCTGAACTTGGCTGGTTTTCAGTAAGTCTCTAATATTACATATGAAACGTTTCTTATAACTATTTCTTAGTTATAACAATGAAATTACTTTAAATTATTTTCCTTGTCAAAAAAAATCTTACTGTATAAATTATAAGTACTTTTCTTACTTGTAAAACATAATTAATATTTAATTCCTAGCATTTGTTATCAATTACAAGGCCATTTCTTTATACAGTATTTGTTTTACTAAATACCATAATGACTGAATTTAATTACTGTACTTTGCTATCAAATACTAAGTACCTCCATAAATAACATGTGAACGTGCCACCTTTTTTACAACTGGCAAATATTATATAATTAGTAATGTAAAAATAATTTTTTTACCTCTTTCAGTTTATATTTCAGATAAAGTTTCAAGAGATATGTAATTCATAGTTTAAATTTTTAAGTGTTTATAATAATTTTGTGAAAATTAGTTTTAATCATATATTTTGACTAGTTTCTAACACATATTTATAAATAAATTTTAATATCTAGCTAATCATTACAAATACAGTAAGTTCTTCATTAGCATCTCATTTTCTGAAAATTTTTCAAGGTTAACACTGCCTTTGATACACAACTTACAGAAATACTAAAGCCATTTTTATCTTACAATATTGAACATTACACCACAACAGCAGAAAACAAAACAACAACAAAAACAAAGGCTTTGGATGAAGAAACAGTTTTTTTACTGAAGCAGCGCTATGACATTCTATAGTAAATTTTATCATTTTACTTAGTAATTACTTTTAAACGTATAATATGTTTATGTTGCTGTGATCAGTTGTCTACTAAGAACAGTTGCAATGAAAACTCAATCTATAATACATTTTTGACAATTAGAATATAGGCACAAGAAAGTACTTTTAAAATTAAAAGTATATTTAAAATTAAAAATGCATCAATAAAATACTTCAAGAATTAGATTACTTAAAATTTTCTGTAAGGAAATTGGAATGGAAAATGAGTTCAAAGACACAAAAATGTGAAATATCTGACTTAAAACAACAGCTCTTTAATGTGACATTTAAAAGTGCCTAACAGTGATAGCAAATAGTTACCACATTTTGATTCTATTAGATATCTTTTAAAGTATAGTGTGGCTGTTTTATTTAAGGATATCAATATTATAATATGGTGGAAACCGCAACATTTGTAACTCTTTAAACTGAAGTTGAACAATTTTAGATGCCAATTTTTAAGCATGTAAGAAGAGTTCTATTTAGTATATGTAAATATTCCCTCATTTAATAGGTGGAGCTAAATTCAACTTACCACCATTGAGGGTGCACTAGACTTAGTACTTGCTTCAAAAGGATAAAGTATGGAAAGGGAAAAATAAACCTTACAGTGGAGAAACCTGGAAAACACTATCTTAACCAGATGATGAATATTAATATTACCAGTGATGTCATGTGGATATCATGTACCCTGTCACCCTTGTAATATTCTTTCCAAAACCCCATAGACCCAAGCTGATCATGGGAATAACATAAAAATAACCAGAGCTTACAGAATAGCTGGTCGTTATTCAAAGAGTGAGAGTCTGTCACAATTCAGAGGAGACTGGGAGACATGACAACTAAATGCAGTGTGGAAGCCTGGCACAAAAATGAGGACATTAGAGGAAAAGTAGGTAAAATCTAAATAATGTATGAGGTTTAGTTTTTTAAAATGTGTAAGAGATTCAAAGGGATTAAGAATTCTTTGTGGTGCATGAAGGCAAAAAGTTTGACAATTGACCACATGAAATATCATGCAAGTATGTTTTTTTTTTTAATTCAAATGTGCCTTTTAATAGAGATGTGTTGGAAATATATTATACTGAGTAATTACAGTTTTTAATAATTAAAACTAAGGAAAGAAAATAAATAGATGGGAGTTTAGGCAAGCTGTCGAAATAGAAGTTTAATAGGAAGTTAATGACTGGAAGCCCCTAGGAAAAGGTAGTGCTTCCAAGTCCAAGTGATGGGTTAGAATGACCAAACCAGTCATCAGTCAGATACCTGGCCATTGGCAGAGTGTAGATCAGGAATAAAATAGAAATCTAGTTTTATAGATGGTGATAATGGACCCCGTGAGAAATTCTTTCCGTCCAAGAGCAACCAGGGTGCTAGGGATTCATACGAGGTCTGACAATTAAGTTCGCCAACTCACCCTAGATAAAGTGCTACATACCTCGCTGCAGAATGTCACTATGATCACTTTCAAAGTACTCCCCTTGGGAAGCTGTGCACTGATGCCAGGGCCTATCCACCCTTCAAAGCAATTTTGGAACACTTTTTCTGGAATAGCCATCAGAGCTGTCATTGTATTACCCTTAATGTCCTGAATGCCATCAAAATATCTTCCTTTCAATGTTTCTTTATCTTCCAGTAAAGAAAAAAGTCACTGGGGGCCAGATCAGGTGAGTAGGGAGGGTGTTCCAATTTGGCTATTTGTGCACTGGCTAAAATCTCTCATAGACGGTGCCGTATAAGCTGATGTATTATGATGCAAGAAACATGAGTTATAGGTGAAAAATTCAGGTCATTTTCATCTAACTTTTTCAAGCAGCCTTTTCAGAACTTCCAGATAGTAAATTTGGTTGACTGTCTACTTGGTATACATTCATAATAAACAATCCCTCTGATGTCAGAAAAGGTTAGCAACATCAGTTTGATTCTTAATTTGAACTGATGCAACATTTTTGGTCATGGAGAATTGGCTGACATCCATTGTGCACGTTGATGCTTTTGTTTCAGGATCATATTGGTATACCCATGATACATCACCAGTGATAACACAGCCCAAAACACTGTCTTGCTTCTCCAAAAGGTCTTGTCAAGCTTCAACCCTCCTTTGCTTTTGTTCATTGCTGAGCTCCTTTGAGACCAGTTTTGAATACACCTTTCTTGTGCCAAGATTTTCAGTTAAGATCTTCCTGTTTATCGATGGTCTGTTATGCTTCTCGTAGTCAACTGACAATTTTGACATACGATTTGACAAATTTTTGCAATGTTTTCATCAGTTCTGCTCATTGCTGGCCACCTTGACCTCTCTTCATCAGTGACCCTTTCTCTCCCCTCACAAAAACATTTAGTCCATTTGTACACTGCTGTTTTCTTCATAGCATTATCCCCATAAACTTGGACTAACACATCCCTGATTTCACTTCCACTCTTGCCAAATTTAACAAGAAATTTAATGTTCGTTCATTGCTCTAATTCAAGCTCCCACATTCTTGGGCCAGCACACAAAAAAACACAACAATAAAGAATGCCATTCAGCAAGACACAGCTACATGTTGATACGAACACAGCTGTGAGACACAGATACACCAAGGTTATAAAACCTTACCGAGTTGTTTGTACAGTGCTGCCAAAGTAAGCACAGGGTGGCAAGTCTGTGAACTTAATTGTCAGGCCTTGTACATAAGAACACAAAACCAAAACCTAGCTCTTAGAACTGAGGTTCAAGGTTAGGACCAAGAGAGCAGAAAGTAGCAATTAAAAACCTAGTTCTGTTAGGTTTGGCCAAGGAAGTACTTCAATAGTATTTTCCAAAGCAGATGTCATTGCTAACAGTGTCACTTTGGTCAAGTTACTTAACCTTTCAGTGTCTTACTTCTTCCATCTATAAAATGGAACTAAATATAATGTTTACTCCATAGAGTGGTTATGAGTATTTAGTGAATTATTATTTAAAAGGTATGTAGTATAACATCGATTACCTAGTTAAGTGTGACATAAGTGCTTGTAAAATAAAAATAAATATCATGTCTACTAGAAGTACTTTTCTTCAGCAATGTTGATATATTCCACTTAGATAAATTAATGGTCTCATTTGGCAAAAGCAACACGATCATATGCCAAAGCTTAGGTTGACCCAAATGGCCTTTTCTGTAAAAAATCCAGAGCATGTCTCATTTGTATATGTTGACAAGCATTAAAAAGTGAAAAACTTTTCTTTTTCTTGTCTTTCATGGCAACATTCATTGACCTGCATGTTCTGGGTAAGCACAATGTAAATAAGGACTGAAATAGAAAACGGTGGAAGTTTCAGAGGAGGTACACGCAAGTCATTTGAAGCTTATCAAGGATTTACATAAAAATGAAACCACTGATTAATATAATAGAGCAGGTTGGTTTTGTACAATACATACTTTTAAACCATGGTACAGTTTGAAACAAGCTCTATCTGTAAAAATATTGTGAATGCTGTGTGACATGCAATCTGGCCAAAATGCAAATGCTATTTCCTTCCCAAATTTAGTACAGTTACTTTACTATAATTATTGCCTAAAATTTCATTGAAACAATTACTTCTCTTCCCTATGTAAAATAGAAGTCTGAATTAGCTCAGAAAATGTTATGGTTTATTAAGTGATCTGTTGTTACATAATTGGAAGATTTATAGGTAACGTTCACATATTAAAATGCCTCCAGCCTTTAAGCACATTGCATGTCAAAAAATATCTAAAAACCTATCTCCTGAGAAATCGAAGAACATTCAGTTTCAGAAGCTCTTGAATGATCGTAGAGGGCTTGAATTCACTGTCCTTGAAGGAAAAAACCTAATGAAATAAGGCGTTATTTGAAGCGTTGCTTTGTCTTTTTTATCACAATGTCAAACAATGGGGAGGCATATGCCACTACTTGTCAATTGTAACATTCGTGTAAGCACAGACTCAGAGCTGAGAGAATTGGGGATTGAGAATATCTGTTTTTGCCAAGTTTCCCTAAGAAAGCCTACCTGGGACGTGAATAAAAAGTATGTGTTGCAGGGGTTTCAGGAAACAGCTGTGTCTAAAATTTTAGGAAACCATTTGTTTTGCTTACTACAGGACATAGAATTATTTTTTATTACTGCAATAATAAAGTGCTGAGCATTAGACTAAATTATTAAATGAGTCCTCTCATCTTGTTAGGGGAGAGAAAAAGAAAAAGAAGCCTTTGATGCCAATCTCTATTTTGATTACTTGCAATGATCAAATAACACTAGTACTTATTCAGTAAGTTGTTCTATTACTCATCACTTAATCTGTGGTAATCACTGAATTGATTAACAAATGACTCATCATATAACTAACAATCACTTTGCAGTGGTTTTCAACCTTCCTAATGCCGTGACCCTTTAATACAGCTCCTCATGTTGTGGTGACACCCAACCATAAAATTATTGGTAGCTGCTCTCTACACTTGTGTGACTGGTCCGCATAAGTACATTATGGCGCCAACCCTGTCACATACACCTGTATTTGTACGGGGTGTAAGGGGTTGCTACCCACAGGTTGAGAACTGCTGCTTTAATGTGATTAATTTATTCTTTTCACACACAAAATTGTCATGAATTGAAGGAATACATATCAGAATACATGGGGCATCCAAAAAAATACACCTATATACCCAGCTGGATGGTAAACGTGTATCAGGTTGGAACCTTTGAAATTGCCATACATGTAAATCAGAAAGAGTAAAGTATCAGAAACTTCAGTTGATTCAATCTAATACTTACAGGTTTTAAACCAAAGTGATCAGTTTTGCCTTCTAAATGATTTACAATATGTAGTACACTTGAAATGAGAAACTTGGATTTTCAGGAATAAAATAGAATGGCTGAGCAATAGAATAACATAAAGACACAATCTGACATGACCAACCTAAAAGAAAGCCTATTACCCAAATGCAAGAGAGGTTATATGGTACATTAAAACACTAGATCGTTCTCTCATTTTTATTATAATCAACCTATCCTCGACTAAAAAATCCTGTGCAATATGTGACTCTAGAAAGTAAGAGGAAAATAAGATAGATAGGATCCAAAAACAGCAAGAATGAGCCAAGAGTACACAAAATGGGGCTGATAAGTTTTTTTTCTTTCAGGTACCTCATTTCTTATTTCAATAATGGAAATCTATTTTTATTGTAAAACTTATTCTGTGTAATTCAGTTGAGTATAACACTATACTCTGCCTACTCCCTGCTAGGGGAAGGGCACAGGACCCAGGGTTGACTAACCAGGGACCCCCGACCAGCAGATTTGCATTGGAGATGTGTATGTTATAGACATTGGGTTAATTTGATAAGTACCTCTTATAAGGACAGTATCTCCTTCTGCTGGGATGGCAGGCTACAGGTACAATGTTAGTGATAAAATTTCCCAGGTAAAATGCTGGTTGTAAAATTTCCCATGTGAAAACCCCTTTGCTTGGAAGTGAAGCCAAGAAAAAAAGAAATCCCAGAAAGACATTCATATTGGGATGAGACAGCAATGAAGTAGATGATGGAGTACATTTCTTAACCCTAAAGGCTCTCGTATGCAGCATGGGGCAGAAGGAGAAAACTCAAGTTGTCCCAAGCTTTCAGCATGGGCCATCGACGTGGGAAGGAAGGAGATAGAATCCTGAAATGGACCATGGACAATGATGCTGAGAAAATGGCTGGGTGTGGATCAAAGATAAACTTGACCTACTTTATGGTTTTTCTCAGGCCAGCCCTGCTTATGCAGCTGACAGGCATTTCCCTGAAAAATATTTATAATCTGCATTGTTGTGGTTTAGGCATGTTCTACAGGGAAGTGAGAAAAGTAGACAGAAAAGTCTAGGGTGCAGCTATCAGGAATGAGCTGATTACTCTTTTTTAGCTGATTACTTTTACCTGTTTCTGCAGTTTCTCTGTCCTAACAATTGAAGTGACCATGATGTATCTGTCCTTTCAGTATCTGGCTGAGTTACATTTCAAATATGTAATGTTGATAGGGCTGAAATGGTTGATTCATTGAACATGTCCTAGACTTCATATTCGAGATGGGGATGTAAAAACATAAACATTAGGCGTTTTAACCCTTTCACTGTGACGTTCATATACATCCAAATGAATATTTCCATCCACTGCCTACAACCTTTGAGTTTATCCCACCAGCTCAAAAAAAAGGGTATACATTTTTCTATTTTTTGTGTTTTTCAAGAATGAATAACAATAGAAAAATTTTATACTTTAATTATCATTTATTTTAATAAAATGTACCACCTTAACTGTATTTACTTAAAAATATAAATACTGGAATTATTGTAAAATTGTTATTCAGTGTGAAATTGTTTCAAGGACGTTTCTCCATTTACAAGATTTTTAAATATGTTTTCCTGTGGCTTTCACTATCAACAACAAAGTTGTTTTGTATGCCATACTGTGTAACACTTTGTAATAAATTTTTTATGTCATCAGTGCCATTAGATTCTAATTTATCTATACTTAAATCTAATTGATGCCACTTACTATGTTTTGAGTATTTTTTGCTAAAATTCAATATACTGATAAATTTATTACAATATAACAAAAATTTAGAATGAAAATAATGTCACTTATATACAAAGCAGCTCAAAATAACGCATCAGATAAGGGTCTAATATCTAAAATATATAAAGAACTAATAAGACTTAACAACAAAAAAACAAACAACCCAATTAAAAAGTGGGCAGAAGAACTAAACAGACACTTCTCCCATGAGGAAATACAAATGGCCAACAGACATATGAAAAAATGCTCATCCTCATTAACTATCAGGGAAATGCAAATCAAAACCACAATGAGATACCACCTCACACCTGTGAGAATGGCTATTATAAACAAGACAAGGAATAACAAGTGCTGGAGAGGATGTGGAGAAAAAGGAACTCTGGTACAAAATCTTATTAAATGCATAAAATAGTCAAAATATCAACTTTTTATTTTTTGTGGTTTTTTGAAACATTTTGAAAAAAAACTTGAAATCAATACAGTGAAATGATTAAAAGCAACTGGAATTACAACTTGAAGTTGAGCACGGACACTGGATAGAGAAAGACGACTGTGAAACAGTTTTTCAAAATTACATTTCAGAATTAAACTGATAATTTTTAAGTACATGCATGCTTGATGGTTAAAAATGTAGTGTTGGGGCCAGGCTGACCTGTGCTCAAGTCTCAACTCTGTTCCTTGCTGTCTTGTGCAGGTTACTCAAATTCACTGAACCTATCTCCTTGTCTGCAAAGTAAGGCTAGTGATACTAACCTCCTAGGGATGTGGGAAGAACTGAATGAGATAATGAATAGAAAGGGCCTGGCACCTAGAAAGGGCTCAATATATTGTGGCTGTGACTTTGTACTACAGAAGTAGAGAAACACGAAGAGAATATATAATAATAATCTCTTGCTTTCATACAGTCTTATGTGTACGATACCCAATATAGAAAGTTGTTTCAGCATCTTTGGAGATGAAGAGACTATAACCATGAGGTAGAATTCAATTTCTCTGAAGTCAAGAAATTCTTCCACATGTCAACCAATGTTTTTAAATATTTCCTCAGGTTTGCTCTTTGCTGGGGTGTGGGTGGGGTGGGAGACTGATTATCTTCCATCTGATACATTAAAGCATTGTTGTCATTTTCTCTCCTTTCTCTCCAAGTTAAGCACTCTTGATTTTTTAAAATGTTCTTCTAGTCAACATTTCTTTTTGTTTTGTTAGTGTTTCTACAAAGCTTGTGCTCATGAACCAATTGTGGTGATGCCCTTATTTCCACCAAAAGCCTGTAGAGTGGGCTCACCATTTACTGAAGGTTAGTAAATTTGCAGGGATTTCAATACAATAGAAGTTAAATGTGTACATTTACCCCATTTCTTCTGTTGAGAATAAGCAAAATCACAAAATTATTAACTGATAAATCAAGCTTGAATCAGTGATAAAGTTTTGATTTCGAAGGGAGACTATTTGGGCATTCAATAAAATAACTGAGCAGATAGCACAAGACCAAGGGAAAAAAATGAAGACTAAAATTAGTATTAAAGGAAATCATTAAGTGTTATCTAATCGAACCACAATGTTATAATCCTCAATCAAAAAAATTGAGCTAAGTAAACCCTTCAGACTACCAGTTGCTGATTCAGCAGCACTGAGAAGCGTACTGATGGCTCCTCTTGGCTTTGCTCGTCCTTTCCCTGCCACAGAGATCTTATTAATGGAAATCGCACAGACGTTTTCTTGACTTTGCTTCCACAGATTTATTCTTATGTCAGCAGGTGTGAATGGCAACTCCTTTGGGATCACAAAGAGCATCAGGAAAATATAGTTTCCTGTTCCACAGAGTCTAACAGAATTAGTAAATTGTTGCTTTGAAAATTCAATGCCCAAGAAATTAGGCAGTAACTTCTAGCTGGTAGGCTGACAAAAATCATGATCTAGCCCATGTATCTGCTGCTTTTAGCCAAAAGGGAGGCAAGTATGTCTAGAGATAAAATTTTCTTGGAAAATGTGGAGAAATGTAGACGACTTCACTCTGCTCTTCTGCTGATAGTACTAGGAAGCACACTGAACTGAATGGTTGTGAGAAGAGGGTACTATTTTCAATCGTCTTTGGTAAAACATACCTTTAGCTCATCATTACCATAATTTCTCCTTTCTAGAAGTCTGCAAGTATAGAGTAAGTCTTCAGTTGTCAGTCCTAGTCCTCCTTCCCCCATGCTTAGGCCTAATCTCTTCAAGTCATAAACTCTTGGTGAGTGAGACCACATTAATTATAGCAGAATGAGACAGACACAGAGAGGAGGGACCTGGAGCCTGACCTAAATATAAAGTGACAAGTTCTAGAAGGAAGTAAAATTTGGACAAGAAGCATGGCTCCTGGAGGGAAATAACATAACAACATCTACCAGTATTAAATACTTATATACAAATACAATTTTAGATCCATTTATAACATGATTTTTAATGAGAAATAAACAACTACCTCTTATTGAATGTTTATCGCATAACGTATGTTTTGCCTGTCTCAACTAATCTAATCACAACCACTTTATGAGGCTGATACAATTAATACCGCCTTCATTTTTTTGCCAAATTCATCGAGTCAAAGAAAGGAAACTTAAGTTGCCCAAGTCACCCACTAAGACTTGGTGGAAATACAAGCTCAGAAAGCCTGAATACAGGTTAGTGCTTTTACTGTCAGATATCTATGCATTAAGGCAAGTAATGTTTGGAGGTTGGGAGGGCTATCCAGAAGTGGGCGGCTTTGCAGCCCTAGTCAGGTAGGACATAGATGTTGATACGTGGTTCAAAAGACAACAGGCCCACAGGCCCTAGTGATATTCAAGAGCAAAACACTAGTGTCAGACAAGTTCATGGAATTCTTAGCCTTACAGATCTTAGGGAATTGGAATGGGTACTAAATGTGATACTCGGGCACAGAAAATATTATACACAGGTCTAATTACCCAAATTGAATGACAAGATAGAGATTGAGACTCAGAACTAAAGGAGAAGCTACTGTCCCAAGGTCAAGGCTGAACTGGCAGCAAGAGTGACTTGAGGCTGTTTGACACTGTTCAGCGTGGTGTTTCTTAATTTCGACCTGTACAGGGTAAGAATTGGCCCAGAGCTGGGTGGGGTGAAGGGTTTCTTTAAGCCTGCAGATGGTGGTCAAACAACTCAGTATCCAGGGTGAGCTTGGCAGTGCCTGGCCGTGCTGGCCTCATCATTTCAGGATGGGCAAGTTATCACAGACGAGGCCAGAGTCTAAGCCAGGATTAGAGTAAAGCCAAAAGTAGATCTCAGGTTGCTTTGAGGTTTATCATCTTATTTTCTGCACAAGCAAAGTCTCACTGGAATGGCCCAGACCTGCTTGTGAATCACTCAGATAAAATGACTCAGGATACTCTATTTGACATTGATGGCTAGTTCAAACAACACGCCCACGCGTGGGAGCTTGGGAGTTTCAGCTCTTCCATTTGATGTGGAGGCACCTGTCATGTTGGGGCTGTGCTTGATTTCCCAGGTTTTATTGGCTTTCCTGATTGATTCTTTATATTTGTATCTCTACCATTTAATCCTTTGCCCCTTTAGAGTTTAGGTCACCATAGTCAGTGGTGGGTTTTAGCTCTTGGTAAATGATAAACAGCTCTGAAACTTTAAGGGATTCCTTTACTATAAATTGCAACATGGCTCTGTCTTCCCCAGGTCACACAAAGTTGGAAAAACACTTTATAACATTTTGCATTTCTTCTTGAATTTATGTTTGGGGGAGCAGTCACCAGTAATAGCATATCAGAATGAGTATCTGAAAAAAACACTGGATGCCATAAAAAGATTGTACTTATCTGGACATCATGGATTCAGGGGTGAGGCAATAAAATTTTCTCATCCCTAACCAATGCCGTAGTATAAGATCATACAAGCAGTTTGTGCTAAAACCAGCACAGTATCAAGCACATCACTGAAACAGCAGAAGTAATACTGGCTCTCAGCAGTACTATGAAAAATAGTATTTTGAACAGTAAAAGGATAATGAAATCCATTATTATTGTTACAACTACTACTGGCTGGGAGTGGTTGCTGTGGTTATTAGAAGTCTAAAGAAGAAGTGTATACTACTTACGTTAAATTTCAGTGTAATCTTTCAGACTGCAGAGGTTGGTGTGAAAATTTTCATGGATTATCATAGGTAGGCTGACCAGATGTACCATTTTAAATGGGACAGAACTGAAACCTTGAATTTAGCCCAGTGAGACTAGGCTAACCGTACATACTATTTGAAACAGGACAGTAATGTTATTTTCTGTCCCATTTAAAACAGTATGTCTGGTCAGCCTGATCTTAGGAGGTTGTGAAAGCATTTCTTTTCAATAGCATCAGGACTCGATGAGTTGCTCATGGATGTGGAGAGGTTGCCGCTGTCCTCCTAGTGTTGTGTAATGGAGAAGGGAAAACTGGCACCAGTCACTGAAGTCTTCTCTCTGGTCTTTGGGACTTACCTCTTATCTTCTCCAAATTTATATGGGGAAAAAAGGGTGATTAAGGAATATCCCTTCATCTGCAAAAGAAATACAATGACACTGTGAAAAGGGATATGTAAGGTTAAGACATTACAAATGGAAACTTCCCAGTGGGATATCTGATACAATATGTGTGCTCAATAAATGGATCTGTTTACGATTTTGTTCCTGAATGAAGGCACCTTAGTGCCGTATTTAACAACATGAAATTTGGAATCAAACAGGCAGGTGTTGATCCATTTTTTGCTCTACCTCTTACGACATGCCTTTGAGCAAGTAACACAATTTCTTTAAGCTGAAATAACCACATTCTCAAAGTGGAAATAATAATCACACCTGATAAATAAGAGTTGTGGGAGAATAAAAATGAGACCATTTCCACACTCAGTGTACTACCTAGGATATGGTAAACACTCATTAAATAGTACCGACCGTATTGCTATCCTCATTTAAGGAAGTTTCTCTTTTTTTGTAGAATTATAAGTCAGTTCTGATACATCACTGGGAGAGCACACTTTGTGGGGACATTTTTTACATTGGACACCACCAAAAAATAGTAGAGGTAGATTCAGGTTTTGTGTTCTGTGCTTTTCAAAGCCATGTCAACATTACAGGCACGAGTCATGGTCTGGTTTTCCAGCCTAGTTCCATAGCATTTCAGCTGGGTGACTCTCAGCAAGGTTCTCCGTCTTTATGTACCTCATTTTCCTGCTATTTAAATGAGAAAATACTCATAACCCTAGATGTGAATTGAAAGGGTTACATGAGATTAACTTAGAGAAGAGCTTAGTGCAGTGCCTGGCATGAGGTTGTGTGAGCTGTTATAATTTTTGACTGACAAACTGTATTTTCCATGTATAACACACACCCATGTTTTTGGCCCAAACTTTCAGGGGGAAAAAATCTTTTATCTTAATTTTTTAATTTAAATGTTTATATGTTTATATTTAGGTACTCATTTTTTGTATTATGAAGGAGTTTTAGCATGTATTTTTAACATATTATAGTACATGAAATATTACATAACAAATAATTACAAAACACAAGAGATACAAGATACAAGAAATTATATGTATATAATTTTTTATATTAAAAAAACCCAATTATCGCAATCCAAGGTATTATTATGCATATGGATATTGTTACTGATTTCTAGAGTTACACTTTTTACTCATAAGCATAAATAAAATAATTAAAAATATTTACATAGATACGGAATTAGTACCAACCATGTGTAATGTGCATCCTTATTTTTCCCTCACAGATTTGGGCAAAAAAGGGCATATTACACACAGCAAAATACCATACTTTCATTCTTGGAGCTGCTAACATGAGAAGCTTTCAGAAAGTGTCATTTTGAGAGTTTTTAGAAGATAGTTAAAAGTAGAACATTTTTTTCTCAAACTGCTACAGTCATAATGTCCTTTGCATGTTTTTTTAGATCATCACATTATGTGTGTGTGTGTGTGTGTGTGTGTGTGTGTGTGTGTGTGTGATGGCACCTTACGTTTGACTCTCAGCAACATAAAACTGAAATCAGTCTCAATGTGAAGTTTACCCTCTAATCAAAGTGCCACATCCCTTCAAAAATCATGTATGTGTGTGTGTGTGTGTGTGTGTGTGTGTGTGTGTGTGTGTGAGGTTTAGAAGCACAAAAGACTGGAACCCTTTCTGCCTTTAGATAGTAAAGGAGCAAGCTACAAGAAAACATTTTTCAAAGGACAGTATTGAGATTTAAATTATTAAAAATTCAAAGATGCTCTTTTCAAAAGCTGAAACCACCACAGCCTTGGGGCAATCTAGACACGGTGTAATACAGCCAGCCAAGCTGGCCGGTGGTAGACTGTGGATGAGTTAGAGAAGGAATCTCCCCCAAGCGATGGTAGCTCTCAGGAGGGGGCCTGCCCTTCACAATTTAAGCTCTTTGAAGCTGCATTTCCTTCAAGCAATGAGAAGTCTTTGTGGTGATGGGAAACATACATTTATAATTATAGAAGAACACAGCGTACACCAGACATGGTAGAAAAGAATGCAAGGGTTTGAAGGAAAGTTTTGATATACACACGGCCTTACTCACACAGTGTCTTTCCTGAAATGGTGGGTATTTCAACTTGTACCTAATTGAGATGGCCAGGAGGCAGCATTCCACACGGACTCTTCTCTTTCCACCACCCACCTGGCCCTGACCCCAGCATGGGTCAGGATGGTACTGTGCTGTGCCTTTTATAAATCCACTTCCCAAAATAAGATGTATAAAAGTCTTGACATGACTTCAAAATGACATAAATACATTCACTTATACAGAGTCTGAGAAATTGAGCAAAGTGGAATTATGCCTAAAATATTTTTAACTTCTTTAAGCAAAGTTTGAGTTGATGAGTCCATCCTACCTGAATCATAACTTTTTAATGTACATGTAGAAATCAACCCTAATATCTCTAATATGGAGTAAGAGGAACTCACCTTTCATGAAGGGGAAAAAGAAGGCAAAACAAGCAGAAATGTCAGAAGAAATAATACTAGTTAACTTATTAAAACATTAAATTAGTTCTATATTTTATATTCTTTTAATGTCTATAAATAATTATATATCCTATTTTGAAGTCTCAGTGGAGAATATACAAGAAGATAAACTAAATAATAAAAAGTATAAGTAAAGCTTCCACAGTGGACTTTAAACATAAAAATAGATGAAAAAAAAATTCCACAACTTATCCCACAGTGGGAAGACCAAAATCAAAGGAAAAAATTCCCAGAAAATTCTCAAAGAATTTTCAATTGGATGCTGTGTTGTAGGTAAACAACATATTTTTAAAACTTCCATTTTTAAGCTAATAGTCAACCCCAGTGTTGACTATCAACAACAACAACAACAATAGTAAAACCCTAAAATTTTATCCTAATGGTTGGTCATCATTACACAATATGGTCTAATAAAAGCATAGGCTTTGGGGTCAATTAGAACTGAGATGTGCATTCTGGATTATGACTCACTAGCTGCATGAATTTTAGCAACTACCTAACCTCTGTGAGCTTCATAAACTCTTGTGTACATAATGAACACCAGAGCTTCTGCAAACTGTATGTGAGGTTAAAATACACATATAATGACCCACATAACAAGCCTAGCTCAAGTATTGGAATATAGTTGGTGCTTCAATGTTTATTCATTCTTTTTTCCTTCTCTCTCTTTTGAATGTTTTTCCCCCCAAATATTTGAGTATGCACTGAAAAAAAGATTTTTTTCACCATGAGAGCCAGCCTAGGGCATTTGGAAGGTCATTCTTTTTTTTAGCCCTCTGCTTCCATACATACACATTTGTACATGTGTGCATGTGCCCCACCACCTGTCTCTGTGTGTCTACATTTGGGGCAAAGCAGAATCTGTTTTATGCATAAATTGTTCTAAAGTTCAGAAGGTGACAGTATTTAATCCTGACTTAATAGCCTACCTAGGCTTCAGGAGGTAGAACTCAAAGGTAATGAAGCAAGTGATTAAATGACAAAATTATTATATTCATATATTTCAACTTCTTTATGATAAAGTAGATGGCACATTTGACTAGAAACCTTGCCTAGATTCTCTCCTTGACAACAGTGCTGATTTATCATGTAACTATAACAGAAGTGTCAATTTTTTTATCTTCAAAATAGAAATCACAGAATAGTTGCTTTCTTCCCAACAGCAATCTTTCATGTGTAAGTTTTCCTTATATTGTGAGTATTTGGAGATCACTGATACCAATTCAAAGTAACATTTTGAGGATTTCAAATGTCCTGTAAAAATGACCAATCTCTCTGTGTGTGCACTGCCCTCTTACATATTATACTAGAAATATGGTGAACATGTCTTTTTTTGAAAAAAGGGAACAGATAATAAAAAGACAAAAAGTGGTGCTGATACATAGCCAGAAGCTTGTCAGGAGAAAGTATAAACTCAGCATTTGGGGGGATACTATGATTTAATCACTCCTGAGCTTGGTACCAAAAATTGCTAAAAATAATGTGGTAATGTCACACAGTGTTTGGAAGAGTTGACAGCAAAAGTAGATACCAAAATCAACACTGTAAAGTCACCAGGTTATTTTCCAGGTTATTACCAAGGTTGGTGAGGAAAAATGCAGAGCAGAAACAGCTCACGTTAGAAATGATGATTTCTGGGGAGTTCCCTGGTGGTGTAGTGGCTTAAGGCTTCGTTGCTGGTGCTGTCAGTGCTGTGGCCTAGGTTCGATTTCCGGCCAGGGAGCTGCCCACATACAAGAAAAAAAAAATGATGAATTCTCAGTTGAATTCAGCCTCTGTTGATATAAATACGACCCATACTCGGTTACCTGTTTATGACATACACAGGGTGTCCTTTGGGGGATAATCATACAATAGTTATAGGGATCGTGGATGGGAACTCCCTGGAAATGAACAACAGTAATAAAGGCAGTCCAAGGGAACAGACTTGATTGGAACCTCTCTGAGGGAGGAAGATCATAATTCTTTTCACCATGGTGCCCAACATAATGCCTGGCCTCTAATGAATGCTTGTTGAATGAATAAGCAGTATTAAACAGGGAGTAACTTTCAGACTTGGTGTGAAGGAGCTGGTGTTCCTTCCAGAATCACAATACACATAAATCAAAAGCCTTTGATTTATAAGGCTTCACTCTAACATAGTTACCCCAACTCTTCTGACTAGAGGAGATGACACATCAGAGTATGATTAATCAATTCCAAACACCTCCTTTCTTCTCTGCCCGGTGATTTCCCTGACACCACCCCATTTCAGGCTCACATTAGCTGACTTCAGTTGTAGCACTCGCCTGGAGGACTTAGTTTAATTGGCAGCTACTCCTCCCATCAGCCTTAGGGAGAACAGAGGAGCTTAAACTGTATCTGTATGTTGTGTCGTTGGAGCGAGTAAAACTGACTGGAAGCATTGCTCTCTCAGAAGGGTTAATCGATAGCAATGGCTGCCATTGACTTAGCATTTACTTTGTGCCCCACACTCTCTGGAGAGCTATCCGTAAGTGGCATTTCCAACCCTAAATAAACTCTGTAAGTTGGATAGTCCTTTTGTCTCATTTTAAAAATAAAAAAATAGAAATACAGAGGTCAAGTAACTTGCCGAGTCAGTCATTTCCTAAAAGGTAGAAGTGGAATTTGACCAAAGCCTGTCTGACACTAGATCAATTCCGGATTTAAAATCATCTGTCCTTTCTTTGAGGATCTGTGACAGGCATACCTCTTGGGACAATTAAATCCTCTTCATTTCAACAAATCACAATAAAATCTAGCACCCTCTTGATCTTTTTGTCCCTCAATATTTCTTTTATTCAGGACACCTCCATTATAATGAGAGCAACCCTATTGAACTGATCAAACAGAAATAATAATTAAATTTAAAATGCTCCAAACTCTTTGCTCAATCACAATTTGAACAATTGTTGACTCTTCCAAAAATGTTCCATACTCTCAACAGTCAAGTGAGGCATGACTCAGGTACAATTAGACAGAGAGCATCAGGATGCTCCTCTACTGTCACCTCCCCTTTTTTGTGGATAGTTGACTTCATTCTCAGCCTGGCCCCCTCCACATTGCAAGGAACAAGGCCACAGGAAGGGGGCTGACTTTCTTCCTTATGGTTCACTTGAAAGCCATGACATGACTCCAGCCATCTCTGCCTGGTCTTACATCTGGGCCTACCAACTATGGCCTTGGTAGCAGTTCTCAGCAGACCACATGGAGTTTGGGGAAAGAAACTGTTTCTTAACAGAAAAAGGGGGTTAGGCAAACCAACAGTGGATCCTCATTGCAGTCTCATCAGGAAGTACATATGCTTAGGTTGATAAAAATTTGTAGATCATTCTAATGAAAGAAAAAGGAAAAGAGCTAGAAACTTTTAATTCTAAAGTCAAATTACAAAGATACAGGGTAGGTCTTTGCTATTTGTTTTCTTCAGTCCTTCCATCCAGGGGGAAAAAAATAGATGGTGACATACTTCCTGGGGGCAAAGATGTATAGTATTCCCCTAACTTTCTTAGCAGAATACTGTGCATTGAGCCCTTAGTTAACACATAAGGAAGAAGAGAAAGTTAACACATAAGGAAGGGGAGAAAAGGAAAAGAATAGAAGAGAAAAACAAGAGAAGGAGATAGAAGAAGAAAATAGAAAAACATTGACAGAAAGGGTTAAAAGAAAATTTTATTGTCTTACAAATATATGGAAATTTGGCAGAAGCTGAAGAAACAAGAAAGATACATGTGTATACAGATGAGGAATTTTAATCTACGCCTGCCCTTGTTGATTAGATAGTATATAATCATAGTTTTAGTTTTTAAGATTAAATTCCATGTCATTTGATAGCATTTTGGGCTCTTCCAAAGAGTCAATAATGAGTGTTAAATTGGATTACCTATATCCACTCGTAGTCTCTGTGTTCTAGCTCATCAGTTGGCAAGCAGTTGCAAAAGCCCAACCAGGAACAGCAGCTCTGAACAGGAGTTGTCCTTATATTCTATATTTACCCTGCTTATTCTTAAGGACACGAAGTAAGAAGTGTCACTTTGAGAAACATGATGTTTTCTAGAAGTCCAAACTTATCTGAACCTATATGAACCTAAAAAAAGTCTTGGGTTGGGCTTATGGTTTGAGGTTTGAATTAAAGCTTAGGTTATTCTTATTTTATCTGTACTAGTTTTCCATCAGTAATTATACTGTTTCTATATCTCTGTTTTTCAAAGGAGGACATTATCATGGGTTTGGATACAGTAAGAATAAACTTACCGAATTTTCTGCCCATATGTCAAAATGAACCTGGGCTAAAACACATCTGCAGGTTCAAAACCCTTTAACTATGTGTATATTTGGCTCACTTTGACTGGTTTCTATTTTTTTTTTTTTTTTTCAGTTTTAGCAGGCTATATTTATATACCAGAAATATACCAGTAAGATACCAGGATCTTTCAAACCTCAATATTACACAAATAGCTAATCATAGGATAAGGTCACTGATGAATGTACTTCAATTAAGCATATCTTCTCAGTTCTTTCTTGGTGAATGACCTCAGCATGTCAGTTAAAATCTGTTCTACTCACAGCTCTTTCTAAGTGAGGCAGTCCTGTCTGAAGTTCCTAGTAAAGGAGGAAATTTATGAGACTGTATTTTGCGTTAGTTATCTACACCTCTCCCTCCCTCCCACAGCCACTAGGACAAGGTTGGACAGCTGACCCTAAGGCAGCCAATCTGGAGTCTCGCTGTATACCTATGAAGTATCCTGGTATGGAAGATGATAGTCAAATAGATTACTTTTGTGGGAACTTAAATTGGGTAATATGGAAATAATAAAGAAGTTAGCGTGGAAGCCAGAGCTTCCAGCTTATGCTATGAGACAAATCAAGACCATGATAGTCCTGAGAAATATTAATAAAATAATGGTCAGTGGTACTGACCTTTTCCAACAGAGCACCTAATTTTCTAGCATCATTTCATTTCATTAAAATGAAATTAATTACTAATTTTGTTTTATCCTATTGATTAGGAAACCAAAAAATTAATGAGATGAAATATATTACCTAGGTTTGAGCTGTTAGCTGTTTGCTTGCATGCAAAATCAGACCTGTATCACTTCATAGCCTGTGATCTTTATCATTATGCTGTTTTGTAAGCTGAAACAAGAAAGAAGCAGAAATTAAGAAAAGACACACAGTGAAGGACAATATATACACAGTTGGTATTGAGAGAAAAGCAAAGCTGCAGGGTGGAACGTTATGGTAATTTAATGGTGGGTCACTATCTCAAAAGTCTAGATTTTACTGTTCCTGTGGTTTCTCAAACTAAAATTGATATCCTATATTCATGAGGTAGGATCTTTCTATGGCTCCCATATGGAAATGATGGTGGGAAGATTCTATCCCTCAATTATCTCTCTGAAGTATTTCTAAGGAAACTCTCCACCATCTTCAGCTACCATAAGTAAGAATGTCTAGTCTTCCTAATTGAGAAAGACTGCCACTTTAGCAAGTTCTACTTTTTCACTTGTTCATGTAAGTTTGCTTATTGATGAGCAAATTAATAACTATATGCAGCTCTATGTAGTCATAATAATTTCTTTTTGAAGAAGGGGAGAAGAGATATTCTTTTTTAATTTTTTAATAATTAAATTCAGTTGATATAATTAGATATTATATTAGTTTTAAGTGTACAACATAGTGGTTAGACATTTATATACCTTACAAAGTAATCCTCCCAGTAAGTCTAATAACCATATGACACCACAGATAGGTATTAAAATATTATTGATTATATTCCCTGTGCTATATTTTATATCCCCATGACTATTTTATAACTGCCAATTTGTACTTCTTAATCCCTTCACCTTTCTCATCCAATCCCCCAACCCCCTTCCCATCTGGCCACCATCAGTTCATTCTCTGTATCTATGAGTTTGTATCTGTTTTTTGTTCATTTATTTTGTTTTGCAGATTCCACATATAAGTGAACATCATATTGGTATTTCTCTTTCTCTGTCTTATTTCTCTTAGCATAATACCCTCTAGGTCTATCCTTGTTGCTACAGATGGTAAGATTTCATTTTTATGGGTGAGTAATATTCCATTGTAAATACCACACATGCGTGCACACACACACACACACACACACACACACCATTTTCTTTATTTATCAGTGGACACTTAGGTTGCTTCCGTATCTTGGCTACTATAAATAATGCTGCAATGAATGAAGGGGGCATATATCTTTTGAATTAGTGTTTTGGATTTCTTTGAATAAATGCCCAGAAGTAAAATCACTGCATCATATTGTGGGTCTATTTTTAATTTTTTGAGGAACCTCTATACTATTTTCTGTAGTGTCTGCACCAATTTACAATTCTACCAAAAGCGCACGAGGATTCCCTTTTTTCCACATCCCCACCAATATGTGCTTGCTGTTCTTTTATGTAGACAGGATTTGGAGAAACTCCACTCTCTTTGTGCCATTTATTCATTAAACTGTGGCTGCTTCTCTATTTAAATGAATATTAGCATGTAAGAGACTGACATCATTGAAAGGAATGTCCTTAAATACATAGGGACACTACAAATACATTGTAAAGTATGTTAAATACAGAATGATGTGAAATTAACAAAGTAACTAAAATTATTTTGTACTCTTATAGTAGAAAAAAGAGATTCTCATAGATCACTACAAAGGTTTGTACAGACCTAGAAAAGAATGACAGAATGGGAAAAATAAGGACAATGTAGCAAGCTACTCATTAAAATAATATTGATTTATTTTGGGTGTAAAAATGTCTTTTGTTTTATGAAAAATGACAATAGTTACATTTTTTATGATGTGTGAATTTAACAGAATAAAGGATTACTAATTATATGTTTACCCCTAATTATTTATTTATTTATTTGTTTGTTTATTTAATGGAGGTTTTTTGGTTTTTGTTTTTGTGTTTGTGTTTTTGCCAGTAAAATCCCAAAGCCTGGGAATTACTGGTGTAGAGAAGGATTATTACAGGAAAGTTGATGGAAAATGTTGGCAATTAAGAAGGAAACATGTGGATAAATAGGGCAAAATAGCTTCCACTGGATTTATTCTCTGGGAATAATAAAAGAATAGATAAGGAGGAGTTCCCTGGTGGTATAGTGGCTTAAGGCTTCTGTGCTGTCAACACTGTGGCCTGGGTTCATTTTCCAGCCAGGGAACTACCCACATTCCAAAAAACAAAACAAAACAAAACAAAAAAAACCAAAGAATAGATAAGGAGAAAGAAGACCTTTTACAGAGTTAGAGGCTAAGAACTTTTAAATGTGAAAGCTTTGTTTTTTTATGCACCCAAACTGTGGGTTACATATTTGTAATGACTATAAGAGTTTTGGAGGTTCTTCTCATTGTTAATTCTATTTATATTTATTTATATAATCCATGTGAGTGAATAACTTGAGTGATTGATAGCATGGCACCCTTAAAGTCAACTTCAAAAGTCATTTTCATTAAAAAGACAGAGCTAATCTTACCATCGAAACTCATTGGCAGAATAGGGAAATTTTACAACTTACCACAATAAAGTAAATATTTCAACAAGATTAAAATCCATTTAAAAATGAAAACTGCTGAATCTTGGCACGTAGAAACCACTTAACATTTTGATAGACATTTCTACCAGGTTCTAGCCAAACCACCAAGTTGTTCGATGAAGTTATGGGCATCGAGCAAAAGCTCAGACAGGAAAAGAGACTGGTCCTGGAATGCAGGAGAGAATAGAAATGGGTTTAGATTTCAAAAGTAGCCCTATTGGGTCTTTCAAAAGTAGCATTGTGGGTCTTTTCTAATGCGAAAGGACACTTTCCCATCTGCTTTAAGAGCTCTTGGGTTTTATTTCGTTTCAGGTAGCTTACTTTTGCTTTGCTACTTGTCCATTCTTGTTTTCTCGCCAGTTTTGAGTATCATCCTTTACATGCCTGCTTTTTCTTTCCCTCAGTTACCTTTGCTCTCAAGTTGCAGTCCACACTTTCTGTAACAGAGAGAATGAAGGAAATGTCTGATCTTACTGTCTTTACTCTTACAACACTGTATTTACTGAGAAACAAGGAACATATGAAATGATTCAAAATTGCATTGGAAAAGCTAACACTTGTAGTCTTGGAAATAGATGCTTAAGAAATCAAGTTCAAATCTGACTTTATTCTTAATACAAGTTAAAAATTTAGATAGAACTGAATTTGAAATTGAGATCATTCTTTCAGGGTAAGACCTACAGTTTCTCTCTTACTATCCTTAAAGCAGTAGAATTTTACACAAATGACAGTAAATCTAGATAAGAGAAAGAGAATCTTAGTCATAATGTTTAATCTTCAGAGAGAGCAAATGTAAAGGACAGAAATTGTTTGTTGACAAGTAAATGCCAAAGATGGTTACCTGTTCTTTTAAGCATATAATGAGGACATTTTGTTTATTCTTTATTTAAGATGACCCTAATAGAACTAAATTTTATTTAAATATTCTTCAATTTGCATGTTACTGAATCAGATTAACAATTACCTTCATTAATCCAAAATTATTAAGATTTAGTACACAAAAGCATTTAATTAACAAAGGAAATAATATATTCAGTGTTGCACTATCTCACAAAATATGCCATACTCACTTAGGGAACTTTACATATTTTGGATCTGTATCTGAAGGAAACAAAATCAGTATTTCAAGAGATATCTACGCTCCTATGTTTATTGCAGCATTATTTAAAACAACCAAGATATAGAAACAACCTAGGTATCTATCAAAGAATAAATAAAGAAAATGTGGTATACACACACGCACACACACACACACACACACACACACACACACACAATGAAATATTATTCAGCCACAGAAAGCAGGAAATCCTGTTATTTGTAACAAGATAGATGAAACTAAAAAGCATTATGCTAAGTGAAATAAGCCAGACAAAGAAGACAAATACTGTTAGGGACTGGGGAATGTGGGAAATGGGGAGATATTGGTTAAAGGGTACGAACTTTCAGTTACAAGATGAGTAAGTTCTATGGATCTAATGTACTGCATGATGACTATAGTTAATAGTACCATACTGTATACTTGAACATTGCTAAGAGTAGATTTTGAGTGTTCTAATAAAAATGAATTTTAAAAAAGTAACTTTGTGAGGTGATAAATGTGTAATCTTAATTATGATAATCACTTCATAATGTACCTGTATATCAAGTCATCACATTGTGCACTTTAAATATATAAAGTTTAAAATAATTTTTCAAAACATCTATGTAAGTCTCAAAGAACCCACATTTTGATTGAGTGATTTTATAATATTCATGATTGGTGCATTCAATATGGGTAAAGTAATCTTTTCTCCCCCTAAAAGATTACATATAAGAACTCCTCTAGTCATCCTCTGTCCTAAACATCATTCCATCACAAAATATTAGATCCAGGACTATTTGATCAAGCTATTAAAAAGAAAAGTCAGAAAAATTGATGAAGTCAACTCACGTCCCATAGGAAAACTAAGAGAGGAGATGATTCAACCCACTCTCCCACTAATTATCCTGATAAAGGAATGGGGGAAACCTCTTTTTAGTGTTTCTCTTAAGAGAAATACGGAGTGTTTATTAGAATTCTTTAAAACGCTCCTGTGAAATAACTTCTAGCAGAGACTTGCTAAGGCAAAAAGAACATTTTATAAGCCTGGAAATGTTTAGCTTTGAGGAAAGCACTGAAAATCAGGTCCTGTTCTTCAGGCAAACTGGTTTTCCTGTGACCTCAGAGTGGTGGGCCAGTACACTGGGGAAAGCATGTTATGAAACTGGATATTTTCTTTTTAATTATAGCGTCTGGAAAAACTTACTCATATGCGTGGACAATGAGGGTCATAGAAGAAGGATTTTTGTATTGGTCACTGAGACATCATTGGATCTCATTTTGTCCTGTCTGAGAAGGAAGGGAAGTCTTAGCTACGGTCCACCTTCTGATAGGGTGTAAACACCACTGCAACAGGAACCAGATGGCCAATATAAGCAAGTATAGCATTTGACCCTGCACTCTCATTTCCTTTAGGAAACAATTTCTCTAGTCAGTTTAACACTACATGTGACTAGCAAAGGGACGATCTGGTGAGGAGTTAGGTACTACAGAAGCTAAGCCCTGTCTTTCAAAAATAAGAGCCAGAAGAGTGAATACTGAAAAGGAAGTTTGCTTTTCAGGTGTCTAGGACAGGTAAAATTGTTTCCAGTAATAAAGGTAAGTTTGACAAACTATCAAAGAGAAAAAGGGAAATTATGTAGATAGAAAAAAGATGAAAAAAATCTTAATGTGTCTGAATTATGTAGGTGGTTAATATGTAAACGTTTTGAGTATTTATACAGTGTGTGCTTCACCACCCACCATCCCAGTTGCCTGGCAGGATCTGCATTTTCAAGGTCCCTTAGTGGGACCATGTGAATGACAGTAGGGAGAGGCCTGTGTCTCACTTTTGGTGGGTGAGCCTTCTCCAATCTCTACGCTGCCTCTGGCTAATGCAGACGATCATGGCGATCTTGGAAGCTTCCTGTGGGCTGGCAGGAGAGGCACCTGCTCAGTAGGAACAGGCGTTTGAACTTTACATGAGCAATAAATAAAATTAGTTTCCTTGCAAGAGTGGCTAACTCTAACCTAACCAATATTTGAAACATCTTTTACTTGAAAGCAGAGTTGGCCTGATTCAGGATTGAAGGTGAGCATTCAAAAAATTTTCCCTAAAATCAGAGAACATTCTGCCATCAGAATTCCTGCAACAGTGATATTTCTTGCCATCTGTGGTCCCCATTCCGATTGCTCTGAAGTTAATACCATATAACACTATACTCTGTGTTCCACACACAGAACAGATAGGGGTTTTGTGCTGGTAAAATGTCAAGAAAATGTTTACATTTTGTACTTTTATTAAAAGCAGGGTGTGATGTATAAGGAAATCTGATCTTCCCGTGGCCTTGTTAATGCCTTTTCTTTGTATTTGATTCTTTAACTTTTTTGTTTTCTGTAACTTTACTCTTTAATTTGATTCACTTACTCTATTAAACTTGTAATGAAGTTGTGAAACTCAAAAAATAAATGAATAAAAATGAATTTACTACCGATACTAAATCATGGCAACAACTTTCAAACTGTAAGACCATTAATGATATAAAAGTCTATAGTTAGGAAAAGTCTATTGTGTTTTCTATCAAGATGTTGATTTATTTCCACAGACTATAATGAGAATTACCCAATTCTCAACTAGAGAAGTACACACACCCTGTGGAATGAGTGTATTTTAATAGCGTGCTATGGGAATAGGAACTTCTAGATTAGATGATGGATACTAGATTAGATGATTAGAAATATCATGCATTTATAGTTTAAGTGCAGTGTCAGAGTAGATAAAATCAATCTGATAGGATAATAACTCGTTCCCTAATCTAATGTTAAAAGATAAACTGAGGCATATAAAAATTTTAAGACTATGTTTGAGCAAAAATTTATTCGCATTGAGCAGGATCCAATCTAGCAGATAGAAAGGAGCTCCAAGGAGCTATACAAAATAAAACAAAATCTGTAATTAAGTCTCAGTTTGTTGACATAGGAATTTAGCATAAGTGACTGCCGTTTGGGCCCATTGTCCTGTTTTTAACACTTTTTTCCTTTCTTCTTGGCCACATATATTGCTTTTTCTCAGTTAAATCACTTCCTTACTGCTCGCTTCTGATGACCCAAAGCCCTGATGCAGTGATTGCCCAAGGCTGCTGTCCCTCAGGCCATGTGTAAAACCACCTCACCCTTCTTGTTCTTCTTCCCAAATGACCCTTCCTTAAAAACTTGCTATGGGAGCCAGTTATAGGAGGAAAACTCTTTGATATGGGAGAGAGTTGAAATGCTGCAGTGGTTCAAAATCTGGGATGAAATCCTAGATTTCCTCTTATTAGCTGACACTTGGGTCAGTCTTAAGCCCCAATTTATTCATCCATAAAAGGGATAAATTACAGGGAAAGCACTTACCATGATGACAATACATAGTAAACCGTCGGTGAATGGTAGCTGCTGTTACCATTTTCAGGAGGCTTTGCCATGTAGAAGACCCTTCTCAAAGTCCAAATGAAACCCTTCTTGGTTAATTGTGTGTAGTTGGAAGGGGGATGGAAAGGCAATATGATAAAGTAAAATAAAGAATCTTCAGTACAGTTGGAAAAGTTTTACCAGGCAAGATGAATAGGTCATATTAGTGACAACTTAAATCATATGATTAAGGTCCTGTCCTTCTGTTACTAGAAAAGAAACCTTATACGTGTTTTATCTTATGGTCCCTCAGTTGTCCTTTCTACGTGATTGGGAAAATCGGTCAATCCACCTGGGACAGTCCCTGTTTCTTCCTTTAGTGGGTTAACACCTCTTCACACTTCAACATTCAGCTTAAAGTCAGTTCCTTCACCTCCAGTGACCTCTTCAAAGCAGGTGTGCTGCCCCTCCCTTCTCCTGCTTTGGAGTCTTCTCCTTTATGCAGCCCTAGTCCAAACTGCATTTCACTGTAATGGTACTGAGGTCCTTGAGAACAGGGGTTTTGCTAAACCTTGTATTCTAGTGCAGTTCCGAAGTCATAGGAGCCACTCACAATATTGTTGAATTAATATAATATTTATATAATAGTCATATAAATATATAAATAAATTAAAATTTCCTAAGGGAGAGATTGAGAAAGATAGGCTCCTAGAGGAGACATGTATAGGAGAATAGGTTAAAATAAATAAAATAAACTTAAAATACAAATGTAAAGACTATGAGGGAACATCATTCTTGTATGTAAATTTTGGAAGGCTGCAAACTCATTGCCTGTGAATTATCAAATGGTAGCTGACTGCTTCTGGTGGGTTCTTGGGATTATACAAGGGAAGAGAAACAAGGTTCCTGACCTCACCGAGCTCAGAACATAGGAGCTCAGAACAACGATGACAACAAATACCATGTGGTTGGTGCCACATAGTGTAGAAGATGTTCATCTAACTCAGGGTGAGCATGTTCTAGAAAGTCTTCTCAAACAGCATAATACCCGTGTTAAATCTGAAACTTGCACACAAAAAGAAGTAAGAAGAAGACAGAGATGATCTCTGGTAAATATGATCCATGTTTATCATGGATCTCCAAGTCCAGCACAAACTGGCTACATGAGGAAGAGGGACAATGTATTGGCTCAAAGAACTGAAGTGTTCAGTGGAGATTTCTGGAATGGTTAGGTCAAGAGGCTCACATATTGTCTTCAGACACTTCTCTATCTTCATCTCTATTTCTATCTGTATCTCCATCTCCATTGCCATCTCTGTCTCCATCTTTATCTCCATCTCTCTCCATCTCCATCTCTAGCTCCATCTCTATCTCTATCTCTCTCTGTCTATTTCTCTATGCATCTCCTGGCTCTGTTTTTTACTTTGTTAACCTTTTCTTTCTGGATTTTTACTCATGGAAACAAGACAGTCACCAGTAGCTACAGATACTCCTCCTTACACCTCACAAACCCTAGTAGAATGGGAAAGCTCTGTCTTCCAAACAGCACCAATAAAGCCCTACAGGCAAGTCACATTGGTTTGGTTCATAATATGCCCATTTCTTAACAATTCAGTGTGGCCAGAGACATAAACTGCTCTGCTGGGTGTCTTGAGACATCTGTCCACCTCTGGAATCTAGGGCAAGGTCAAGCCTATTAATACACATGATCTAAAATTGGGGAGTTGTGTCAATGCCTAAATGAGGGCAGGAGCTAATGCTAGAACAAGGCAGGGATGGGTATCAGACAGGCAAAAACCGTATGTTCATTATACACACACACACACAGAAAGAGAGAGAGAGAGAGAAATATGCGCCCTAGACAACGTCTCTTTCATATATCTGTCTCCCAAAACAAACTTATTATTCAATATTTTAATATTACTCCTGTACATGTACCCTTGTAGTTTAGCATGCTCTCATGTACAATACAAACACATGGCAGCTCACAAATTTTTAAACATTAAACTTTAACAATAAAACAATAAAAATTATAACAAAAAGAGATACTTGTATAATGCCATAAATATTATTATACGATTTGTAAAATCTATGCTAGATGAAGTGCTTCATACTTTGTTTATTCACTACTTGCATTACCATCCCTTAAGCATGGTCTACAGCTCTCACTCTCAAGTGGGATATGAACATGGTGTATTCTCTGTATGGTTGAGAGCATTCCTTTTATTGAGATAACTGTATTTTTTCAAACTGGAAAAGGCCTCACAGACCATATTGTTTATCCTCTTATCCCACAAATAAGAAATTAAGTCTAAAGAGGTTCAACACCATGCAAAATCTACAGATTTGATGGTGAACCAGTTTCCTTACATAAGACCTCAAACAGTATTTCTCCAATATGAAGATAATTCTGAACCAAACCATGTCCCTCACCCCTTTCTGCACATGAAAAGTAACAGTTAAGAAGAAAAGGAGACCTATATGCCCCTTTCCTGCTATGAAAACCCTCCATTATAAAATGCTAAAAATGCTATAAAACATATAAACATTTTATTTTCATCATTGTAAAGCAAGGGGAGACTTTATTTTCTAGTTTCATTCTGAGTTATAAAAGACTGTGTTCTTTTTAGGGATTCTATTGAGTAGCAATTATGGGGAAACTTGACCGTGTTGGAACACAAGGACCAGTACCTGATTTCGCATCTGCAAATTCTTAAAGAAATGTGACAAAGTTTTCATATAATATGTTTCTACCTCTGTTTTAAATACCAGAAGAAATGAGTTGCATAATTAAAATTCACACTTCGGTTTCTGTGTTTCAAAACCTAATCAGAGCATTTCATGTGACTAATTCAAATAAGGCTCTACGTTGAGCTATCATTGTCTGTGCTAAATCTGTCCATGTTCTTAGCCATACAAGAGAGGAGACAGCTTGGTAATTTATATTAATTTACATTTATTCCAACATAAAGTGAGAAAATGCAGGGAAAAAGTAAAAATCACCATCATATTGTGTAAATGAAAATAATAATAGGACTAATAATGGTAAAATAAATCAAAATAATAAATATATATCTTATTGCTTTGTCAATGAATATATATATATGTGTAAGTTTTGCCAGTTAATATGGCTATTACACTACCAGTAATATTTTACTGTTAAAAAATTTAATAATACAATTTCTTTCTCTCCTGAGCATATTTTTGAGCCCAAGAAACTAGTATCAGCAAAAATATCAGATAGATAGCTCTATAGGAAATAATTCTAAAAATACAATGAAATCTTAGATGTTTTATTTCTTGTGAAAGCCTCTAATTCTTGAATTCCTGGATTATAGTCCATCCTTCTAATATTCCTCCCTCTTTCATTTTCATATTCATAATTGCCATAGATGACAGGTATAAATTGAATGATAAATAACCTTATATTTTTATTTTGGCATTAACTTCACCCTTGCTTAGGAATGAACCAGTATGCTTTGAGATACGGTTTTAGGAGATCCTGATCTTCAGTTATTTTTTTTTTTTTGACTTTAGTTTACCCTCAATATCAAAAGAAAAATAATCCCTGTGGGCATTCAGTTATATTTTACTCTAATTACAGAATTCTTCAGCAGTATCCAGTACTCTAAAACTTTAACTTTGTGAAATGGATGTTTCAGGGGTAGATTAAGGTGACAGCTCTAACATTGGGTAAGACTTTGAAGTGTTTAAAAATTCCTCCCCACAAGATAAGCCTAAAGCTGAATTTCAGCCAAGAGTCTGTAATTGCCTGAAAGTGTGATGTTTTCCACTTGTTTCTTCAAAGTTTATTTTATCTACAGAGGCAGTGTTTTCTTATTCCAAGACTCATCTTTTCCACAAAGTTTTCCTACCATAAAGAGATTTTTGAGGGTCTATCTTAGAGAAGGTAATAGTTATAACTGGGATCGGCCAGCCAATCCGATCTAATTACTTATTAGATGTATTTATAGTGCTTTTTGAGAAATATGATTGCCACAGGTTAGCCATCCTTAATCAAGATGAACCCTCATGAAAAGATTAGGAAACAATACAAGCCTAATGTGTTTTTAAGAGCCTATTTGGAAAATATTAAACAGTATAATAACTGCAGCTGCATCGAAAAAGTTTATTGGAAGTCAGCTATATTTTATAATAATGATTTTTTAAAAGCTTTATTGAGGTATTTTTTCATATGAAAACCACCCATACCAAGCATATCATTTTTACTGATACCACCGCCACCATCACTCTGTTCCAGAACATTTTCGTCCCCTCAGGAAGACTCCTCATGACTACTTAGAGTTAATTCCCATTGCCACCCTCAGGCAGCCACTAACTTTTCCATATCTAGTAACTTGCTTTTTTCAGACATGTCACATAAATGGTGTCATACGGTATGTGCTTTCTTGTGTTTGGCTTCTTGCACTGAATGTTTTCAAGAGTCATTCATGGTGTAGCATCTGTCATTCTTTGCTTCTTTTTATTGATAAAAAGTATTCCATTGTATGGAATGATTTTTCATGGCAATGATTTTACAACTATCTTTTTCATAGTGCCTTAAAAGCAGTAAAAGTTGGAGGATGAATTGATCCTTGTCTCCCCAACAATCAGTTAACACAAGAGATCCTATGACTAAAAAGGGCTTAATGACCACTGACCTATGGGACACTGTGCAGTTCATTCATGCGATAATTCGACAAATATCTATTGAGGTTCTATTATATAACAGATACTGTGCTTCCCACTGAGAAGATAGTAGGGAATAAGGGAGATGTGGTCGCTGTACTTATGGTCCTTCAGGGGAGAGGACCTTAAACAAATCATTAAACAAAGATGTTGTGGTTAAAGTTGAGGTAAGTGCTATTATACAAAACTGCAGGGTGCTGTAAGAATGAGGAACAGTGGCACCCCACTAGTCTGAAACTCAGGAAAGACTTCCCTGCAGGAGTTGTATTTCAACTGAGATCTGAAGGACAAAATATTTGGACAGGTTTACTAAAAATAAAAGGGATAGGTTTCTGTTCAAATAATAGATTTGGGAAGGACTGATGCATTCAGGGAGCTGACAGGACACCAAGGTGGCGGCAGTGACACACTGGAGGCAGCAGGCATGAGCGTGATGGAGAGAGGACTCGCGCAATGGTAGAGGACAGCCTGCACAGGGCTTCATGGCCACTGAAAAGACCTGGGATTTTATCTTGAGGGCAGAGAATACCATTGAAGTGTTTGAAGCAAGAGGGTGATATGATTGCATTTGTGTTTTCCAAAAACATGACTCAGACTGTGGTAAGTAGAATGGGTAATTGAACCTCCACAATATTGTAACAGATTGGTGGCATGAGCTCACTAAAGGGTTTTGCATGTAATTTGTTCCTTGATAATAAATGTATTCCCACCTCTCTAGAACTGTGCCTATTATATAAGAGGAGCACTTCTAGGCATTTTCTAAAAGACTTGAAATCAGAATCTTAAAGAGACATCTGCATTTCAATGTTCATTGCATCAGCATTCATAATCACCAAGATTTGAAAACAGCCTAAATGTCCATCAATGGATAAAGGCATAAAGAAAGTATATCATACATATATGGTGGAATATTATTCAGCCTTAAAAAAAGAAAATCATGTCAACATGGATGAAACTTGGGGACATTATTCTGAGTGAAATAAGCCAATCCGAAGGTTAAATACCACACTGGTACTTATAGGAGGCATCTAAAATAGTCACACTCATAGAAGCAGAGAGTAGAATGGTGGGTTCCAAGGGCCATGAGAAGGGGAAATGGGATATTTTTGTTCAATAAATACAAAGTTTCAGTTATATAAGATGAATTAGTTCTAGAGATCTGCTATACAATGTGCCTGCCTATAGTTAACAATACTGTATTGTACACTTAAAAATTTGTTAAGAAGGTAGATCTCTTGTTAAATGCTCTTACCACAATAAAATAATTGTTGAATAAATAATAATAGGCAGCTTTCCTGAATTTAGGAATAGCTTACTTCTCTCAAAAATTAGAAGGGATTCTTGATTACCTCAATACTGAAGTTATTTTCAGTCATTTTCTTGTTAATATATTTGATGGAGTCGGAGAGAAAGGAGAGCTAGCATGGCAAAAAAAAAAAAAAAATGGAATAACCCTGAGATTGGGCAGGGTACACATCCCTCTTCCATCCTGTGTCATGGCAAGAGAAACAGTGAGGATTTTGAGGTAATTCACAGTAGATCTACCTCACACTGGGAAATGCCAACTTCTGTTCAATTGGAAGTGCAAGCCCATTCCAACCACAGAACAAGACAAAGCAGCAAAACAAACCACTGATTACGTGAGGAAGAACACAGAATCGAAAGGACTTTGCCCGTGTCAAAATGATCCTGGGCTTCTGAGTCTTTTCTCTGGTAAAGCTGTCTGGAGCAATGTTATTACGTCATGGCTGCTGACACCTGCCGAGTGATGTCTTCCTTCTTCAACCTTGAAACTGACTCTTTCCTCTCCATACTCTGCAAAATGTGAAAACACTTCCCTCTGCTCTGGACTATAAGCTTGCAGGAACCCACGGCGGACGTATTTACCGGGAACACTAGTTGTGCTGTCCTCGCAAAGCGGAGAAGTAACATCGTGAGATGGCAAACCTGTGACGACCTCTATTATTAATGCCAATTTTCATTTTTATTTTAATCATTTAGAAGTCTCTCTGATACATCCATGAACTATTTTAGAATTGATTGTGTGAAAAATCTTGGCTACCTACTTGCCTCCATTCATTAAAACTTGGAATGGGTTTACACCAGGCGTGAAATGTCCCTTTGGAATTTTACTAATGGATTAATGATGTTAATAAACATTTGGGACAAACTGAGAAAAAATGGTGGGCTGTTTATTAGACTCTCTTCTAAGAACCTGTTAAAAATAAATGGAATCATTTAATGATTGAATGTGCTTGTTTACATTTCAAAGCTGATTAACTTCAGTTTAATCTTTGTTTTCTTTCATTAGATGGCTGTGTAAGTTCTCTGTCATTACTTTAATTAGATGCATTAATAAGGCTTTAAGACACTTCCGCACAGAACTATATGCAAATTCAGGAGAATGAACCTGAATCTGGTTAGGTAGGAGTCCTATTTCTAATGTGTTAACTGAAAGTTGGTTACATGTTTTAGTCTTTTGAATGTATTTTGAATGTATGCATGTGAGTGCTTACTAGAATCAATAAGAAATCTTAATCCATTTTAGTTCTCCTTTGGATCTCTAGACTATATAGAACCTCCCAGAAGGAATTAGAGATCCTTATCTGCATTTCTTATAATGAACCTAAATACTAAGGTGCTGAGAATAAAGGAAAAAAATTAAGCAAGCATGGATTTGCCCTATAGGAAAGGAAGACAGCTGCATACATACCTGTAACATAAGTTCCTTTTTAACGAGATAGGTATGCATTCCTGTTTACCTCAAACGCACATAAATGAGAACTGGGAGTTCATGTTGGAATCAGCTGTCTCTTCAGAACTAGATGAGTACCTAGAAGCTCTTGAATTGCAAACCATGGTTAGCCCCTCTGAGATTTAGAGGGACGGTGGATCAGTTGGATTAAAATTTAAGAGAGGCGTGAAAACTTTGCACAGCTATATTTACCATCTGAATTACATTGTATTTGAACCATCACTAAGGTAAGAATTCACATGTTTACATGTAGAAATAATCGAGACCCCAAAAAGCATTTCAGTATTGGGTGTTTTAAGGTTTGTCTCGAGCCTTAACTGAGTTTCTAACTTTTGTTTTATTAGTGACAATTTTATACGTATTGATGTTATTTTCTTACATTTAGGAAGTACCTTTTCCTTACACACCTGCATAACAAACGTTGAACACAGAAACTAAGATTTATAAATATGTAATTGGTAGCATACAAGTATATCAGCATGAACAATGAAGTTCTTTCGTAAGAAGCATTATTTAATAAATGGCACCCATTCGAATGGTCTAATTAGTTTTAAGTATTTAACCAGCATTAACAGAGAGAGATTCAAAACCCAGCCTACCTAGACTGCACATTAGCTTCTAATGACTTAGGAGTAATCAGCTTTCCCAGATGGCTTCACAAGGAAGAGAGGAAATAAAATTAAAACAGTTTGAGAACCAGGTAACTAAGTATACGCAGGTTATGTGTAAACAGCCTCTCTCCTTAGAACAAAAGAATTAAGCTTGGCTGAACTGAACTGAAGCTCTCATTGCCAAACCCACAACAGAATCATTTTCTTAGAAGAATAGTCCTATATTGTGGATGGAGTATGAGTAAGACAACAAGCTGGGCAGTGATCAAAAACAAACTGATAGTTGCTCTAGCTAATTTGAATGGCTGGGCTTTGGGGCAGCTGGGATAGAGTTTGGTTTTTGTTGTTGATGTTGTTGTTTTGAAGAACAGAGGCCTTTGTGTGAATTCCCGAGAGTGATGCTGGATTGCAAACAACTACATTTTTCTGCACCTCCTTTCTAGTTAGCTACGGATTTTCAAGGAGGTCTTTGCTTCTGTCATTTTTTCCTGTTTGAAGGGTTCTTGGAATCCATAATAAATGCCCTTAGAGAAACTGTCTGAAAAGTTTGTGCCATGTTTCATGTCTTCCTTGGCAATGTTGTCTGTTTCAAAGTTATTTGTGGAGGAAAAGCTGACCCGAGTTTTCTTTGAAACAAATTGTATATTCTCTGAGTCTGTTTTGTTTCTCATTATCGTTATATTAATTGCAGTTCCGTAGTAGTCAGTAGTGGTAATGTCAGGTATGGAGTTCATCCTTGACCAGGGCTCTCACTTAATCACAATCCCCTTATGAAGTATCGATTATTACCCATGTTTTAGAGATAGGAAGACTCAGACTTGCAGAAGTTAAAACTTATCCAAGTCAAACAGCAGGATAGGAAGGCAGAAAAGGATCCATGTCTGCCTAACTCCTGTGCTCCATGCTCTTAATTATTATGCTACAGAAGAGAAAACATTTTCCCGATCCTCACTTGTTCTATGAAGAAAAGCTTGACTACTCCAGATGACAGGGACTCTGAACCCAGTGAGGGCTGGTCATATGAAGGCTAACGTGCAGATGGCCGTACCGAGGGCTTAAAGCTGTTCTCCCTCTGCTGTGTCCACAATCTGCACTGTAATCCATTGTCACGTTTCTCTTCCTCTAAACATGACATACAGATGTATATAAATAAAGAGATGATAAATATTGTATCTCAAACATCATAAAATCCCCCCCAAAAAATGAAATATTTTTATTAACTGCTTGATATACATCTATAATAACTTTTCCTACTTTTTTTTTTTTTGCTGCATACTCTTTGATTGTCTCTTTTTTAGACAAGGATTTTATGTTTTCTATAATGAGTCAAAATATATTTGAGTCTTTCCTCTAGTATAACTGATGTTTTCTTCTATTGAGAGTTTAGATTTCTTTTCAGTTCTGCTACTTGGTATTCCTTAATGTCAAATAACTTTTAGGATGTATGTTAAATTTTGTAAAAGAAAAAAAATCTATCACATTTTTTTCATATACAAGTTATAAGATTTGGGATAATTTTCCATGGGGTAGCTTCCGGCTCTAGCAATTATTTTTATTTGGGACTGTTTGCCCTGTGTTATCAAATAACAGAGCCCTGACATGCACATTTATGTGAAACTTCCTAACTTTTAAATGTGAGCAATGAATTCAGGCATTTAAGAAATATGAGGATAAATAAAATTTGTCTGTTGGTCAGTACAAAGAAAAATTAAGACATCGCATTTTATTTAATTCTTATTTTATATTATATTTTATTTTTATTTCTTGGCCTTTATAGTTCGATAGTTTTTTCATATCTTGATACTAAAAAAAAATAAGTAAAATTTTATTACTTTGTACCAATATATAATGCACAATGCTCACATTGTCATTTTATATATTTATAATGTTCACATTTGATGCAAAAAGGAAGTGTAGAAGGAATAAAGAGGGGCGAAATATTGTTTCAATTGGAACATGGCCAATATATTCGCCCATCGGATCGCAGCTGGAGAAAAACAGAATGAAGCCCGAGAGAGCACGTGGGGCAAGGCCTGGGGTCCTCTTTGCCAGTGTCTGTGACCAGGGCTAGATTTCCCCGCCTGTGCAGGAAAGAAACATTCTTAGCAAACCAATGGAAGTCCTCAGTGTGATAGAGAGAAGCTACCAAAAAATGAACACCAAACGTCATGCTGAGTGTGTAATACGGAAAGCTTCTCCCTGCTACAAGGAAGTGTATGAGGAGGTTTTCTGTCATCTTTTCTGTTCTACGCCGTACGATACACTTTCAGTGGGGAGACCAGTCACTTCCCCTTTCCGCCGTCTCCTCCAGTTTGTCCTCCAGTTTTTCTGAAGCCACAAAAGGGACACATTGCTATGATTCTGTACCTCCAAAGTTCCAAAGTTCCATTTGAGAGCAAACAAACAAACAGCTTTCTTAATTCAAATACAACAATAAAAACATAAAAATCTTCATATCTGCTGCTCCATTGCCATTATTATAATGAATGCCTTTTCCATTGGGACTAAATTATCCAGTTGTTTTTATTTCCTTTATCTGAATCTTCTCCTCTTTTTCTATATTCCTCTTATATTTGTATATTCCTCATATACTTTAGTAATCAAATATTCCACTAAGGACCCAAAGAATTCCATAAACAAACAAAATTCAAAAACTGTATTTCGTATTTTAAAATTACCTTTAAATACTAGTGTTTATTTATTATTCTATTGGCCCATCCACTGTAGGTCCCCTCTCTCTCTCTCTCTCTCTCTCTCTCTCTCTCTCTCTCTCTCTTTCTCTCTCTCTCTCTCTCTTTGGGGATGAGGTGGGGTGGGGGAGCTTAAATAAAGGATGAAAATATATAAATGTTAAATAAAATGTCTTCATTCCCTGAGTTACTGGTTATTTGCTGCTGCATAACAAACTACCCCAAAATGTAGTGGCCAGAAACTACCAACCTTTATTCGCTCATGGTGTCTGTGGGTCAGGGATTCAGAAGCAGCTTAGCTGGGAGGTTCTCATGACACCACAGTCAGGGTGTTGGCTTGGGCGGCAGTCATCAAAGGTTCTGACCAAAACTAAAGGCTCTGCTTCCAGGATCACTCACAGGGCTGTTGGCAGGAGGCCTCTGTTGATTAGAGGACTCTCTTCAACACATGGCAGCTGGGTTCTCCCAAAGTAACTCGTGTAAGAAATAAAGCAAAATGGAAAGTAAGCAGAAAAATGCAGTGCCATTTATGACCTGGTCTTGGAAGTGGCATGTCATCATTGCTGCTGTATTCTATTGGTCACACAGATTTGGAAGAGAACTATATAGGAAAGAGGATGACTACCAGGCTGGCTACTGCACCTGATAAAGGGAATTCCTTTCACAATTCATCTTAAATGCTCATCTTTTCTTGGTCCTAGCCAGTGAAACCAAAATAGGTACCCCAAAAAGTCTGTTACAATTTTTATCATAGTCAATTAGCCATTTTCATAAAATTTTAACAGTGATTTTTCCAAATGGCAAAATAGGGCAATACATTTGAATCTATATTTAAATATATTTAGCTGGTTTTGAAAATCTGTTTTTTAACATGAATTTTCTATTAGATTCTAAGACCTTTTGTTACATTGATATTAAAAAGGAAATGGATGCAAATTGTATATTCTCTCAGATTACATGAAATCTCTAGCGGATAGTGTGTAATATTTTGTCACTTTGCAATTCAAATGAAACAAACAAAACCTAGACTTAACTTTGAGAGAGTTAACTCAACCTGAGCCTATAGCCCAGCTACTGACTCAGGCGTAATTAAATGCTAATCACATGAGTATGCTGTTCTGTGAGGCAGTAAACCAGTTTCCTGAATGGATAAACAAGAAGGTTGAAAGCCTACAAGATTAACCTATCAAGGAACTGCAATTTTCTTGTAGAAAAGGAGCAGACCTGTCTGTTTTTGCTATTAGAATAAAAGTGAGAATTCCTAAAATGGGAATGGAAGGGTCATTTTCAATGTGGTTGAGGAGAGGGGGTGTTGCTAAATGTATAAGAAATGTTTCATATGCCCACCCTCTCCATGTTAAGTATCTTCTGTAGAATTCAACAATAAATATATTTGTGTACTTGCCAAATACTTTCTACCTGTAAAAACACCTTTTATACAAAAGCACTTAAACTCGTAAGTGTTAGAGCTGAGATGAGATACAGATTTCATCTGGTCTACCACCACTTCCCCATCCCACTCATACTAAAAATTGTATAGATGAGCAGAACAAGATTTCAAGAGGTTAAGTAATGTGTCCACAGGCACATATCTGATATTAGAAGAGTGATTCAAATTCAGACTCTGTGTTCCAGTTGGCTTGATATTGAATCCTTGTCACACACACACACTGTTTGTTGACCCTACGAGATTTAAACTCTACAGTTAGAAATGTTCATCAATAAACCAAGAAAATCACCTTTATCACATTGATAAATTCTACAGATGTAAGGGCATACACTGCCCTCAGAAAATTTTTGTCTCTGAAGGGGATAAAGGCAAGTGATGTGGGAACACAAACCCTGAATCTAATTTGTCATAGTTCTCACATAGGAACTTGGGATAACAATGGCAGATTGATGAGAAAGACAGTGGTCTAGGTGGAGAGCACAGCCTCTGCAAAGTTCTGGAGATGGCAATGAGTACGACATGGCAGGAAATGGCAACACTGAATGAGGATGGTATATAGATGGCAAACTATGAAGTTGTGAGGACGAGCTGAGAAAATTAATGTAAAAGATTTAGCATAGTGCCCGCCTGTGAGAAGCACTTGGTAAATGATAGTTGCTGTCACTAACTTTAATGCCATTATTATTTAATAGTAAAACTACAATTGGAAATCCAATCCAAGTTGAACCTATCTTTAATTTTTAGTGTCTTCTTTTTAATATATCAGGTGATTTATTGTAAATGTTTTTCCAGTGACAGATATCGATTGCTTGCTTGCTCTTTACCAGGCCCTGATCCGCCCTTAGGCACTGGGCATTTAGCAAAGAAAAGAGTAGACATGGCTCTGGCCTTTCCAGAGCTTACATTGTATGGGGATAAATAGATAAAGAATAGGGAAATAAATAAATAAAAATTCTATCAGAAAAGTGCTATGAAGAGAACATAACTGAAGGGATCGTGAGAATGAGGTGTGACAGAGTAAGAAGAGAATGTGCGAGAGGCCAGTCTACCTAAGCTAAAGGTCCTCAAAGGGACTGTCAGAAAGTTGGTGTTAGACCTGTGACTCAAGGATGAGGTGAAGCCAGCCGGGCAGAAACCTAGGAAGTCCCACTGGGGATCCAGCCAGACTTGAGAAAAGAAGCTTTGCCTGAAGTGAGGGGGAGGCTGGAGGGAGTTAGGAGTCAGAGGTTAGCATGTAGAATTTAAGGGATATGAAGGGCTTGCATGTGGTATGGCAACTGGGTTTTATTTTACATGTATCACATCAGAGGTATGATGTGATCTGATGTATACATTAAAATAAAGCCTCTTATCTGTGACACTATTTGCATTTTGGGTTAGATAATGCTTTGTTGTGTGTGGGGTTGGCAGGGGAAGGGGGCTGGCTGGCATGTGGAATTGTAAGATCTTTATAGCATCTGTGGCCTCTACCCACTAGATACCAGTAGCAGCACCCAAGTGGTGAAATTCAAAATTGTCCCTAGATATTACTCAATGTCCCAAAATGGGCAAAATTTCTGCCAGTTAAGAATGACTGTCTTAAATTTATGTCTTTGGTCACTGAGTGGAAAATTGGCTAGGGAAGCGGGTCCAAGGGGTGGGCAAATGTGTAAGCAAAGAGACCACCATGAGGCTATTGCAATATCCTAAGAGAGAAAAAGTGACTTGGTGGTAGAGCAATAGAGACTGTGAGAGGGGGTGGCATGCAGGTTATATTTTGGATATGAGAGTGTTTTGTATAGTTAGCAAATATTTGGGAGGTTGAACCAACACAACTTGAGTGACACATCAACCATACATCTTGATATGTTTAAGCGACACCTGGTTTGTCCTTATTTTCCTGGCATAATTCAATTTCAAAAGTGTCTTCATTTGAACAGTAAATTTTCTTTCTGCTTGCACTAGTGATAGTTTGGTGACAGGTCAGAAATGTTTACTAGATTTTCCATATTTCTTGTCCATTTAAGTGCCTTTCATTTTTATGGTCTTTTCTCACCTGGTGGAGTAACAGAACACAACAAGTAAAATTTATGTAGAGTAAGAAACAGTAATTCAGAAAAGGATAGAAAGGAAGTATTATATACACTAGTCTAGTCATTTGCAGTATTAAAGTATTAAATATAACTTTAATAAGATAATTTGCTAAGGGTCCCAAAGTCAATTGGTGAAGCAAGAGCTAGAATGGAAGTCATCTAATTCTTCATGCAGCATTTACCACAGTATTTGGATATCAACTATTAAAATCCAATGAGTTACTCTAGCACTTACAACAGACTAGAGTAATTCATTGATGATTTTTCTCAAATAGTCTCATCAAATTAAGAAAAATATTTTCCTACAAACCAAAGGAAGAAGAATAATGTTCAACACCACAACAGAGATACTGAAAAGATATTTATATGCTATTTTTCATTATTGTGCATTAACTTCTCATGCACGTTCTGTTGCTTGAAGCATGAGTTGCAGATTTATAGAAAACTTAGTTTTATTATATATCCTCTGTAACTAGTAATCTGGAGAGAGTGCCTATAATTGTATGGTGATTAAATACGAACTGTGGAATCTGAACAGTGTGAAGTTAAATCCTGGTCTGTCTCTTAGAACTTTCTAACTCTATAACTGTGTCCCGGTTTCCTTAACTACAAAAAGGGTATAAAACAATATTTATCATAAAGGATTGCATTGAGGACTAATAATTTTGAACAGTAAGTACTAGATATTAGCTGATATTATTCACTAAGTGTTCCAACAATGGTCTATTTGATGACCTGGCTTCTTGGTGGCTTTTGATGATAACAAAGTCTTTTTTTGGAGTTAGCTTGACGATGTATTCAGAACCTTCCCTTTTATGTATAAGTGAAACAATTGCTGTAGACCCTGTTGAAACCGTCTATACACAAATCTTCTTTGGAGTCATAGGAGTCATAGGTACTTTTGGATCTCAGAATAATCGATTGTTATTCTTTTATTTGCAAACCAGTAGCTTATGAAGTTCAGAGCATAAGGACTTGCCCAAAGTCACACAGCGTATGGCAGACCTGGAACAGAAACCTGGTTTTTGGCTCCTTGTTCTTTATTTTCTCTTAACAACACCTATCCAGCTTATTTGTTTCTCCAATTTATTTTTTGGTTCCAACAAAATATAATATAGCAAAAGCAACTCCTTTTATTGCTATGGTAGATGGCATTAAAAGGTAGCTCAAATTTTAGAATTATCTTTTTTTTTTTTTTTAATTTTGGTTAGCCAGTCTTTTCCAGGCCTCCTTTAAATATGTCAGGAGCACAAAGTATATATCAATAGTAGGCTTGCCTGGGGGAGATTTAATTCATTCTAATTGGCCAAACACTTTGAATGTATTTCTACTAAAGAGGGCTTTGGTATGGAGAGATTTATTGCTCCTCTTTTTTTCCATCCAGAAGATAAATACAGTTTGAGATCAGAAGAGATTTCTTGTAAACCCAAGAAGGTTTCCAGATTGATGGGTTCTTTGTCCTAGCTTGTACTGGATTTTAGCCCTGACCCATTCAATGTGTTTCAAATATATTTTATTTTCCTTTACTTTTACATCTTTCTTTGGGCAATTGACGTGTGTCTTTGTTTGTTTCTTTAGCAATTTGTGTTAACTGCATATTGTTTAAACCAAAGGATTAAGTAGGGAGTCTGTATTGCTTAATAAATTTGCCAGACACTGGGTAGGCCAGTCCAGCTTGTCTCTGTTTGTGGAAAGCATCAGTGTTTTACAGTTTATTCTGGGAAAACTTATGAACCCATAAAAGAAATTACTTGCTGTCTTAGACTTTGGATACCACAAAGGACTATTTAATTAGAGCTTCCATTCAGTTATAACTGAAAACAGTGTTGGGTGAGAATATGCAAACTTGCAAATGAGTAGTTGGGTGATGGTCTCTTGATAATCCCTTTTTGATCAGTTCTGTATGTGCCTCATTTTAAAATTTGTCTTTATTATTTTGTTTTATTCATAAAGTCTAATTATAAGTCAGTCCCATGCTAACAGAGATCTTTTGAAGAATCCCTTTTTTTTTCTTGGGTCTTGACCAATGGAATTTTCACTGTCCTCTATGTTCAATTTTATGTTTAATGTTCCATCTCCATAGCTGCTTCTTCAAATCTTTGTATCTTCCCTTGAATGACATGAATTCCAGGTAATGAATTATTACCTCCTCCTCCCAAATATTTCAGTTCTAAATAATATGGACTCACATGAAGACTATCACAGCCACAAATACCTACCTCTATCATTACCTCTGCCCCTACCAAGTGTAAATTGCATGTTTTCTACCTCAGCCCATGAGCCCCTGACTAAGGGTGTTATTCATCCATTTAGCAAACCAAGCATTTGCTTCATACATAGCACCATGAATGCAAACATGGTCCATGCAGTGTAGGAGACCTGTAGCTTACTAAGGATGGAGATAAAGCTAGAGGAATCTAGAAGACCAGAGACATTTGTGCTGTACCTCGTGAATGTATTCGATTTGCATGTATCACCTACTTCATTGCTAAATGTCATTCCTAGTAAATTCTGAGACTCCACTGGGTGAAATGTGGAGAGTTATTCCTGTTGTGATCTCTGGCCAAAACGCTAACACATACCAGATTGCTAAAGATTTCTACATTTATCCTGGAGAAGTCACAGTATTAGAAATGTTTGTAAATTTGCCAAGCGTTTTGCAAATGATACTATTCTTTGCATAAAGTGAGCTTCCACCAATATAAAAGTGGAGAAACATTTAAAGAACTAATAAAACAACTGTCAACACTGAGTCTTCCATTTGGTGAGATCTAGGGCATCATGGTAATGAGAAAGTAATGTATTGTCTTATTTTCCTATTTATTTTTTTCTTAGCAAATAGTCCCACTGTTCCAGGGAAGAGGATCTAAGGTGGGGCTTTTGAAGCTGTTCCTGGGAGCTGAGTAGTGCACGAGGGTTACTTGATAGACAAGTTAAGTAAGCTGCAGGCATTTTGGGAAGTTGATAGTTGTTTTACATTTTAAGTTTTACATGGGAATTTGAATTCTTGTTTCTGACTCCAGTCCCTTATTCTCTTGAATTACGATTTTGTTATTCAACCAATAAGAATGTATTTTCCCAAGTCAGCAGCATCAACAGTCATGCCATAAAGAGTTCAAGTGTTGTACCCATTAGGCATGAATTGGATTAAATCTTTCTTACCATAGATCATTTTCGAAGAGAAAATAGTGTCGCTACAGCTCTTCAAATGTTTATTCACTTCTCTTTTTTGTCTCAGTATATGCTTAATTTTTAAATCCCTATTCTAGGATGTTTTAGTGGGTTTAGACTACAAAGACTAAAATGAGGTATTTAGGGACATATCTTTACAAAGGAGCCTTTCTAACGAAGTTTTCCTTCTCATTTCATTTATTCCAATTTTGTTCTTGCCAAGGCAAGATGACTATCTTTTAGAAATATGAAGATAGAGAGATAAAGCAGTAGGCTTCCTATATTTTTTTATAGACCTTCCCTTTCATGTGTTGACCTAGTCAAAGACTTCTACTTGTCAAGGGTTCATTGACCCCAAAATGATTTGTTATATCACATCTTACAGCAAGAATATTTAGACAATTTATACCTCTCAACATCTCTCAGCCCAGTAAGTTTTCAAAAGATGTCAGAGTTACTAGAACTGATGAGGAACAGAAAAATAAAATATGAATTAAATCTTCTATGTTACTTTCTGAGTTATTTTCATGCTAAAAGAAAAATTAGCAAATGACTTCTGAGTTGACTTCTAATTCCTCAAACATTGATGAGCACTAGTGATTAATTTGGCTGTACATTTTAACTAGCATGACTAGGAATTCGAAAATAAATTTAAGTTTTGCTTATAAAAGGACTGCAAAAATAGCTCTCTGGCTGTGCTAGTAATCAGGGCGTTTACTGATGACTCCTAGTCATCAGTAAATGATATTAACCTAGCTTTATTTAGCTTAGGAGTGAGGTTTTATGGGCTCATCTGATCAAAATGCAGGTAGGGCCTAACTAGGTCTTAGAGACAATTAGATCCACAGGCAAAAACTCCTCCCAGTTTTGGACTTCTTCTTTTTAATAGAGCAGGAAATGTTTGATATCATGATTGTGGTGATGATTTTCCAGACGAATACATATTTCAAAACAGTTCAAATTATGCACTTTATTTATGCACTTTAATGTACTATCCCGTGGCCAAACTCCCAAGTGCTCTAACAGGTCCAGCTTTGGTCAAGAACCATTGCTAGCTCATAATTGTAAGCAAAGAGGTGAGATCTGTGAGAAGATGGCCACTCCAGTCCCATACACATGGTTAGAAAAATATTTCTTCCTCATCCCACAGAAGAGGAAGTGTGTTATGACCAGAAAAGAATAGTAAGCATGTCCTATGTTTGAACCTATGATTTTCATGGGCAAAATATCCAAATAAACATCAAGTCAGCAGAATAAAAGAGTTTTGCTTAGAGGGAGGTTAGCAAAAGTTATGGCTGATACTTTTTTTTTTAATATCAAAGCATTCAAAACCTATGGTCAGAATTTTTAAAACAGTGGGAAGATTGTTTCGTTTAACAATCCATTTTCTCAGGGCAAGACAAGTTGTAGGAAGAGAAGTAGTTGGAGAGGAGAAAAAGACCAACATTAATTATGAAATTACATTGTTCTCAAGATTCAGATTTAAAGATTAGTTAATTGCTACTTCCTAGTTTCAGTAACTTAGGTAAATATTGCTATTTAAGCATTAGACAAACTTTGCTGGGAAATTGAGGAAATCAAAGCAGCAGGATACATAGATAAATAGTGTTTCTATCTTTTCCTCACTTGATAAATACTTAAAATACAGTGAACACTAATTTTGAGGGGAGCTAGGCATTGAATTAGTGCAATACCTTTTGGTTTCCATCCATTGTCTTTTTGTTGGGAAAACTCTAAGTTATTAGCTGGTAAAGGCAAAGGGAGAAAGGAAAAAGATAAAACAGATACCTAATTTTTTTTATCTGTTATGAGACAGACAATTTTTAGGGTTTATATTTGTCATCTTCTTTAATACTGGCAACCCTGTAATTTATCCCCATTTTACAAACAGAAACTGAGGCTTAGAGAAATGAATCAATATACTCAATGCTAAATCTCCCAAATTTCAAAGTCCACCTTCTTTGTCTTACACCAAGGTGTTTACCACGTACAATGGGTTTGAGTTAGGAAAAGAAAGAGCAGTATATAGGACCTTTATTTACTTCTACAACTGAGTATGGGAAAACCAGCAGAGAAGTACCACTCCTCTTTACTAATAGTGGTCTGTTCCTTCCCTCTCCCTTTCTCTTTTTCTTTTCTTGTCTCCAGTTAGCCAGAAGCTTCCTTAGGCAAACATCAGAATGTGGGAAATAAAGATCTTCTAGATTCTCTTTCTCACTGAACTCCACGTTCCTGATTGTAAACCATTTTTTTGTTGTTTTGTTTTGTTTTGTTTTGTTTTGTGTTTTGGACAAGGATTAAGCCATCTACTAAAATTCCAATACTGTAAGGTGAAGAAAATTAATATTTAGTGAATTTCTGCCAGCTATCCTACTACCATGGAGCTTTTTATCTGTAGTATATGATAACATTTCCTTTGTATAACCCTTGAGATAATTACTATTATCTCAATTTCATGTAAAAAAACACAAGGCCTAGAGAATTTATATGCTTATGAATTCGTAGATTCAAATTCATATCTAACACCAAAGTTCAGACTTGTTCCATATAATAAACAGGATAATTACATGTATTCTGTGTATGACAGAATGTATTATAAGAGAGTTCGATGTGTAACCTACTCTAAAAGATTCAATTTAACAAGTGTATAGTAAGGTTCTAATTTAGACCAGTAACTGGCTCAAGGCCTTAGATAAAAAGATGATACAGACATTCCTTACCCTGTAAGATCTCATAATCTTTTGCAGGAGGCAGATTGAGAATACTTTGAATATATCAGACAGTAACACAATCTACAAATAAGATAGACATAAACACATTAACACCAAAGTGTCTAATCTTGAGAAACCCTTTTCTTATTGAAAATAAAAATACATACATCTATTTTCTGTTGTTATTTTTAAACTCCTACTAAATTAACCTGCTTTCTGGACGATGAGGGCCCAGGTTGTGCAAATATCTTTGTACTATTTATTTCAAGAGTAAAACATTTCTTTATAAATTCCTTGTAAGATATTTTGAAACTTTTCTGTGAATCAAATCTTTTTCCTAACTATTTTGTCACTTCAGAGAAACTTCTGGTTCTGAAGCACTAATGTTCCTTTATTATTATATTAACTTACATATTTTTCAATAATTTTAAACAGAAGCTGAGTCTTAAATGAAAACATAAAAATATACAAATTTCAAACCATTTAACCAGAAATATCTATTTTGTTAGACTTGAGGCAAATCTGGTTAAGACCAGAATGGAAACAATTTTTCATTAATATAAACTAACAAAAATGTTTTTTTATGATCTCATGTCTCAACCTAAAAATCCAGTGCAGTCTTGCATCAGTTAATGATGGGGATACGTTCTGAGAAATGCCTCGTTAGGTGATTTCATTGTCACAAAAACAGCATAGAGTGCACTTAGACAAACCTAGAAAGGAGAGCCTACTACACCTTGGCTATGTTACATAGCATATTTCTCCCAGGCTACAAGCCTGTACAGCATATTTACTGTACAAAAAACAACACAAGATTAAATCAAACACAAGAGAAAATGGTGCGATCAAGAGACGCAGTAGACGTGGAAAGTGTGAGACTGTTGTCAGTGTAAGCCAGCGTGCTATTTTATAGCAAACTGCTTTTTTTTTAATAAGTAGAAAGAGAATGCTCTAAAAAACTGATAAAAAGTATAATATAATAAATACATAAACTAATGACAGTCATTTATTATCATTATCAAGTATTATGTACTGTACATGATTGTATGTGCTGTACTTTTATATGGCAGGCAGTGCCATGGGCTTATTTGCACCAGCATCACCACAGACACATGAGGAATGTGTTATGCTACAATGTTATGACAGCTATAATGTCACTAGGGGGTAGGAATTTTTCGGCTCCATTGTAATCCTAAGGGACCACTGTCACATATGTAGTTTGTCATTGACCTAAATGTCATTATGAAGTGCCCAACCATATATAGGCAAAGCTAAGCTGGCTTTACATGGTCCCCATGTCATTTAGAAGGTTTCCTTGATGCTCAAAATACCTCCCTGGCAGTTTAATTTTACTATTAGAAATTTATTCTTAGGGCTCAAAATGTACTAACCGTCATGAAAATGTAAATATTCCAGAGAACAATTACTATCTTAAACTTTGCCAGTTCATTATTTACTAAAGCTAAATATATGACTATCCTTTGATACTGCAATTGCTCCAGTAGATATACAATCAACAGAAATATTTACATATGCTCATGGAACTAAATAAAAGCTATTTCAATAGTTATCAATAGAATCGTCAATAGATAAATTATGGTTTATTCCACACTAGAAAATATAATGGTGACAATGAATGAACTGCAATTACTGTAACCAAATGCATGACTCTCACAAACTATGAATAAAAGAAGCTAGACACAAAATATAGAGTTGTCCCTCAGTATTATCAGGGGATTGATTCCAGGCCCCCGTGGATACCAAAATCCACAGTTGCTCAAGTCCCTTCTAGGAAATGGCACAATATTTGCATATTACCTACAGTTATCCTCCCGTATACTTTAAACCACCTTTAGACGACTTATAATTCCTAGTACAATGTAAATGCTGTGTAAATAGTGGTTATGCAGTATTGTCAGGGAATAATGAGAAGGAAAAAAATGTCCATACACAGTCAGTACAGATGCAATCATCATAGACCTAACAAGTCGGCAACAAAGTAAGTTTTTTCCAAATACTTTCAATACACAGTTGGTTAAATTCATGGATGCAGAACCTGCAGAGACAGAAGGCTGGCTGTACTCTATGATTTCATATATATAAAGTTCAAAAAGAGTTCAAAATAATCTTTGATGTTACAAGACAGAAAAATGGTTACTCTCTGTGGGGTGTGGGGTAATGAGCAGAAGAAAATCTAGCTGCTTCTTCACTTAATATGAGTATTTTTTCTATGTCACTAAATAGCCTTAAAACTACTTTTAATAAGTAAATTCCAACTTCCAGATCTGCTTTACTTTGTTTAACTGAAATTCTGCTGTTGGATATTTAAATTATTTTACTTCTATATAAAAATCTACATAGATATGTTTTGCATACATTCATGGCTTTTTCCTTAGGGTAAATTTTTAGAAGTAGAAGTACTGATTCAAGAGTTATGTGCATCTTAAGGTATTGGATAGGTTACTATTAAATTGATCAAGATCATTTTCATTATTCTTCAAGTTTTCCAAAAGGATCCATTTGGCTTTAAAAGAACATCATCAGTTATAATTGAATTCTCAAGTGCTTCTCTATAATGAATGGAAACAAAGTTAAAAATTTTTTTAAAGAACTAGACGGTGACATTGAACATATTATAAAATAAGAATCCTTAAAGACAAAACAGATAGCTCACCTACGTGGTTCATACAAATGATTGAACCGCTGCACTCAATGTGTGCGGCTTACAGTCAGTACTAATCTATGAGTAGTCTAAAGTGGCTTGCCATGGCAGGCTGTATTCAGTTCTGTCTTGTCCAGTAGTTTTATTAATGATTTGGGGAAGAGCATCAGCATGTGTGTTTGAATACTGTTTGCATGTTTAGTTGACAGTTTTGAGAAAGAAACCTAAATTTTGGAAGATAAAATTCTGAAGAGACTCAACAGACTAGAATGATTTTATGTGTGTGTGTGTGTGTGTGTGTGTGTGTGTATACATTGTGTGTGTATACATATGTATACATATATAAATATACACACACAATTTTATATATATATATGTATGTATGTATGTATGTATGTATATGTATATATAGTCATGGGATGTAGAGTACAGCACAGGGAATATAATCAATGGTATTATAACAGCTATGAAAGGCATCAAATGGAAATAAAACTGTTAGGGTTATCACTATGTAAGGACTGTAATTGTCTAAGCATTTTGTTCCCTTGTACATGTGAAATTAATTTTAAAAATCTTAACATGACAATAAACTGTAATGAATTTGCAAATTATGAAGAAGAATAGGAATATATTAGCATGTAAAAAAATTAATAAGGGGTTTTATTCCACCAAAGCTGCCTAAGAAGTCACTGTGATATAGATAATAAAGGTATTATGACTTGAGATTTTATTACTAGATGTATATTCTCTAGAATGAGGGAGGTGATATAGTGAATCTATTCTGTGCATCTCATACCAAGGTCACTGGCAGACTACAATTTATTCAGAAATGAGTGATTACTTAGCATGAGTCCCTAGAAAACAAGTTAATGTTTTATTGGATAATGTAATCTCTAGGCAACCAGAGTGATGGAAAATGAGAAGTGAGTCAGGGAGAAGGGAAAAGCTCAGAGAGCTCTCCAGAGGCTCATAAGAAACACAGTCAGTTGCTCAGTCTTATGTGATGTATTCAGAGAGACCAAAAGAAGCCAGTCGAGGAGAGAAAGATGAATTTATCTTTGCGCTCCTTCCCATGTCTTATCTGTACTGGGTTAAACGTTGTTCTACAGAACATCAAGGGTCCTACATTTCCAACCAGAATTTGTCAACTCTGGGCAACAACTGAGGAATCTAGAGACTCCTCAGATCTGGCTGCTTTGGCCTTGGGCTCTGAAGCTGCTGGAGCTCCTGTTACAGTGCATGATATAATGAAATTCTTGTTGAAGCCTAGACCTTGGGGGGAAGACAAGAGTTGGGACCTGGACTCCTCACTACAGGAATGGGGTGCACCAGCTGTACAAGTGGGGCTCTCAGAGTGATGGTGACAGGAGCTAATTATCACTTGGTTCCTAGATACATAGACTTTGCTTTGGGGGGTGGGGTGGGATATAGCACCACAGAAAACATGGTCAGACTGTCTCATAGCAAGTTCATTTCTACCTCTTCCGGGTCTTATTACCAAGCCCCTCTAGGCATTCTGGGTGAGTCCAAGTCTCCATGGATCCAGAAAGATTGAACCTGGATCTTGGCGTTAAGGAAGAGAATAAAAAGAATTGGTCTATGCCACATGAGGCACTTTGGGAAGTACTAAGCATATTGAACTCATGGGACAGAATATTTAATGATTTTCACAAATTCAAGATGTTCAGTCAGAATTTTGACCAGTATTTGCTGAAGGATTTTCCAGAAGGAATTCAATAGTGCCTTGATATTTTTGAGACTGTGATTCTTAGGACAGTGAAGCCCTATTTATTAGGTAATTTTTTCAAGTTTTAAGCAACCTAGAAATTCTAAACAATGCACAAAACGTCTTTGGAATATAGCCACAGCCAGTTTAATTTCCTGTTGAATGAGATTGGATACCTATTCTTCCCCGCCTCGGACACAGAAGAAACCGGATTATGAATAGAGACCTGCCTGGGGTCATAGATTGAAAAATGGTAAGTGATGTTAGTCAACCTGACCATTAGTACCAGCAATCTTGGGACACTCAATATGGAAGTAAGCAGCTCCTGTAACCTTTGCAATATGACCCTAAAGCACCACAACACAATTACATTTATGTTTGGTTTACTCTGCTTCCATGTGATGTGTAGAGCAGAAGATAGAAAGATGCCGTAGGTGTACAATAAATATTTATTAATTGTCTGGGGATTCACTTAGGGCAATGTCTACCCAGTGGTAATATTCCTTTTCAAATGAAGACTAACTTGCGAAGCAGGAAAGGAATATTTCCTGCCTGCATATGATCTTAAAAGTGCTCTAAAAATCAAAAATCCAATTCTAAAAGTATCTACCATTGTTTCGTTTATCTAATTCTATATAACTCATGGCATAGAACTTAGTGGCTTCAAGATCATGTTATGATCTCTCGTGGTTTTCGTGACTCAGGAATTTGAGCAGAGCTCCCAGCTGGGCAGTTCTTACTCAGTTGCTCACGTGGTTACAGTCAGACATTGGTTGGAGCTCAAAGAGCAGAGGGGTAGGGGACTGGGGCATTGGGTAAGAATCTTGGCATCTCTCTCTCTTCAGGTAATTTCAGAGCCTTTCTAGGGGGTGCCTTTGCATGTGCTAATTTGAGCTTCTGGACAGCATGGAGGCCTGAGGATGGTGGGATTGCTTATATCGCCGTTGAAGCCTTACATGATGACTTAGTCTTAGAAGCCACACAGGGTGGCTCCTGCCATAATTTATTGGTCAAAATAGCCACAAAAGCTGATCCAGTTTCAAGAGCAAAGGGTTGATTCTATCTCCTGATGAGAGGCTTGTCACCTTGTAGGAAGGATGTGTAGGGTGAGACAGAGGGTTACAGCCATCTTTGGAAAATGTAATCTACTATAACCACATTCAGAATACAAAAAGTGAAAGTTGCCTGCTAAATCATAGGGATAATAGTATCCATGAAAGTGGGTTTACATTGTTGCATTTCTCAGAAAAATACCAATACCCCTTTAAAAATTGAAATAGTGCCTTTAAAATGTGACAATACCCAATTTAATCTACATATTCATTATGCTTATATAATTCCAGATGTTGGACATTAAAAAGGCAAGGAATAAATAAAACCCGATCTTCTTTTACTTCTTCCTTTCCATTCCCAGTTAGAAAATCAAATAGAGTTCCTTCTGGAGAAAATGGAACTTATTAATCACATGTTTTGTTCATGACAAGTAAATCTGAAAAGCAGCAAAGTACTCTTGGCAGCCTTTCATATTATGCAGTCAAAGCGATGACAAGTGCCTCCCAAATGGGTGTCCTAGTAGATAGCATAAAATAAATTGTTCATGAACAAAGAATCTGCACAATGCTACATCGGAAGGCAGTTGCTGGATTACAAATGCACCAAAAGCAATCTCAGAGATTCCTCTGGAGGAACTTATACTAAAATAAATACATAATGGAGGAGGAGGAGGAAAAGGAAGAGGAGGAAAGAGAATTGCTCAAACTGTAGGTTATTGGGGAAGGAGAACATCACTAGGCGTGCTTGGGTCTATCTCAATGGGACTCTTAAGGGATCAAATCAGGATCTTGGTTTTAGAATCCCATCACTCTCTGTATCACGTCCGGCCCTTAAGGAATGCTCTCTTTCAGTTACCCTAATCTGACCAGTATTGTCGACTGTTTAGCTATGGTAAATGTTTATGGATACAAAAGTAAAAAGGGAAAAAAAACATTTTCATTTCATTAACTGTAATGATTCTTGTGTCCCTAGAACAGGTATTTCGTGATGGCGAGATCTTGCTTTCTTTTCTGTCTATGAGTGAAGGGTGCAGTCTCCAGTTTGAGATTTTATCAGTTTTTCCCTTAGGATCAAAGCAGATAAATAAGTCTATTACTTCGTTTAGCAGGAAAGAGGTAAATAAAGCACTAAAAATTTGAACAACTTAACAGACAGATGGTAGACGGCTTATTTCTGTGAGAAAGACAATGTTGACAAGGTCTGGGTGTTTCCTGAAGGACAGTTTTTAAAGTGTAAGTTGTTAGTTTGGGGGCCATTTCTACCTATTGTGTGGTGGGAATCTTTAGAGCTCACTTATTTTGAAATTTCAATTTTTGTTCTACTTCAGTAAAGTCAGTCTCAGCCTTGGTATGGACCAGTAGGTAAAAATAATTAATCCTTAAGGTAGATACCTAAAATAAGCCACTGGGAATCCCAAGTGTCAAAGTGGGAGAATTATGACTTGGTAATGTAGCCATAGTATTGAGGAATGATTCCTAAGGCATTTTCAATCTGCAACACTTTAAAAAAAAAATTAGTGAGAAAAATGACCTCGCTTCTAACCTGTTTTCCCAACACTGATATATTTGACTTAGCAATGTCTGGATCTAAATTAAGATTACTCTCTGAAGTACCTTTTGGCAAAGGAAAACTGTAATGATTTTATTACTCTTTTATGTGAACCAGGAAAAGGAACTTTACAAGCGTGAAGAGGTTCTTAAACAGAGTGGGTAAGGGAGGAAAAGAAAGAAGGACAGGAAAGGTAACATCGAGATGCTGTTCCAGCGCGTGGTTTGGCCTGCCACGTCGCAGGCAGAAGTAGGGCTGTCTGCGCCCTTGGCTAACCTCATTTTTCCATGATCAATCCGGGGTGTGTTTCCCCCCCAGTTTTAAGTTGCAGTTGTACAGTGGACTCTAGAGTGATGTGAGTGAGAATAAACAAAAGGGGTGTTCTCTCACCGCTGCCTGTATGTCACCCCCATTAATGTCCCGGGGATCAGGGACCCCCAGGTGGGAAAATGTCCGTTTACCCCAGGAGGGGGTGCCGTCCTTGCCCTGTCAGCACCATGTCAATTCATAGAAAATGGAATGGATTCGTGTGGCGTGTTTTGTTTGTTTCAAAAAGGCATCCATTTAGCATAATGAGCCCCGAATGCTGTGAACCCGATTATTTCTGCCCCCTCCCCCATACACTAAAGTAGTATAATTCAGCTGGCTTTCAGTGGTCATTCTTCCTACCACCTAAACTTAAAAGAAAGAAAGAAAAACAGGCAAAGCAAATGGTCAATCTCTAGCCCCTTTACGGTACTTTCTAAGGCACGCAGTGTAATTGAGCGACGTTAGGCCCAACAGATTGTAGATGGAACCCAGAGCACCTCATTGGGACGAGGTGTGTTTGCTGTCCGCTGAAGCATTCTTGTCACTGGTAGCTTCTCCAGAACGACCCGGGCGTAGGTGATGGAGCCGGTGGTACCGCGCCACGGGCATCGCTGTGACGTACGTTTATGCTTCATGTTACTTCCCGTTCTTCCTTAGGGTGCTGATACTCCTGCAGTCACTCTGTCTCATTTTTTTCAAAGCCAAGTACTCTTGGCGTAAAACGAAGCAAGCTTTCTGCTAGCATAGACGCTGCAGCTTCGTGAACTGGCTGCAAAGATCTCCACCTTATCTTGGAACAAAAGGAGGTGGTGTGACTAACAGAACGCTAACCCGCTGGCCCCTTGCTTGCTTGTTTCTATCAGTGAACGAGTCAGCACGGCTGAAAGTATACAGCCAAGGACTGTTTACCTTAAAGCTGCTTGCAGAATACCAGGAGACTCCTCGAAGCGTTAGCAACCCATGTAAGAAAAAGATGAGTGGCAGAGGGTCCGGGGGAAATACTTTGGAGAGTCAATCGAATATTTGAAGAGACTAAGAAGTTTGGTTTCCAGGGTCATGGGAATGTATCTAGTTGTCCATTTGATCCTAAATAATTAAGCTGTAGAAGCAGGAGGTCGCAAAGTTATTGTAGATCAGGTCCCCAGCAGGGACCGTGCCTTAACATGGTCTGAACAAAAGGAGGGCTGTGTCTTCTTTGTAAAATATGGTTTGTTGCTAGGGCAGGTCACAGCCTGCTGCCCTAGACCCTTAGTCTGGGCAGCTGTGCCAGAGAACAGGGCAGTCACATTCTCCTCTGCAAAGCCATGTAGCACCATTTGTCCAGGGATCTGTGTGTGATCTATAAGTGCCACAAATGATACTGATTCCACAGATGTGTCAGCTTCAGGGAAATGTACAACCCAGTGGCTTTCGGAGGCTGAGTTCCCTGATCTTTGAGTTGCACCCACACATTTCAGCATTGGGGTAGAACCCTTAATTATGTTAGTTAATTGCAATTACAGCACTTGAATTATAGCCATGATAAATGAGCATGGGCATCTATCAAATTAAATTTTTTTAGTAGAAGAATTTGTGTCCTTTAAAGTGATGTTCTTGTTATCCACAGGAACATTTATGTTGTAAAAATAAGGGGGTGGAAAGTGGGAAAGAGCTGTGCTTTTCCAGGGGTAATTTTACTATGCTGATGGCGGGTAGAATTCTCGCAGATGGATGGCTTGGTTTTTCCTTTTACACATCACACACAATGAATTGAGTGGTCACAAACTTAATGAAGATGAAAATAAACAAAATGCTCAACTTTCTATTTTAATATTAATTTAATTAGGGTTTTAAATGTACCAGATCCAAATCTTCTTTTCTTGCATTATCCAATTTAGAAGTCAGCTGTTCGATTGGGAGTTAAATAATTTTTCAGCCTTTATCCTCTTATTAAAGTAAACTAAAACCAAAGGATTATTTAGTTCACAGATTGGATTTTTAATATTAAAATCGTATTTGCTGGGAGGAATTTTTATTACTATTTTTATGCTCTATACTGATTCTTTTGGAAAGTTCAGGAAAAAATTTAAGATTGTTTTCAGATACAAAACTTATATGTACTTACTATAAATCTTGGAAGAAAAAAAGAACATTTCTTTGCAAACTGATATTTCTGCCCAAATTTTATATATTATAGAGCTTCAAAAATAAGGACAGAATTCATTTGCCAGATTAATTTGCCTCTTTTTGGTTAGTAAATTCAAACTATGCCAACTTTAAATTTGCTAATGAGTGTAATTAATTGTGGTTAGATTGGGATATTTGGTTTTATATAAAACAGAAATAAAAAACTCTACTGACCTCAAACTAATTCAGGTGAACAAAAGAAATTTTATAGGGTTGAATGGAATGACCTTAAAATGCTTTATTTTTTACCTTCTATCAATTATTTTCTAAGCTCTTTCTGAAATGTTCACATTTTAGGTATCATCTTCACTCAAATATATGTTAGCTTTTATAACAGCAGTTATTGTCATCATACAGCAGAGAAAAAAACATCAGTTAGCCTGCCTTGGCTACCATCATAATACAAAATGCATTTGACATTTAATAAAGGTAAATTGTGTGTCGAAAGGTAATGCAACCTGTAATTAATAGTAACTTGGCTTGTGATAGCCAAAACACATCAAAGCAGTGTGTTTCTTATTGACTAATGTATGTGCTCTGGGCAATTCCTCCTCCCCTCACCCCCATCCGTTGGGATCTTTTAAGTTTAATAGTGTAAGATGTCCATGGAAAGGGTAATTTTTTAAATAAAATGTCTGCTTGTCATTAAACTTCATGGGTGCCTGATGATTATCCTAATGGGATTTTAACATATGAGAGAAGAGAGGGTGTGTGTGTGTGTGTGTGTGTGTGTGTGTGTGACAATTTTGCAACCCTCACTTGCGAGGTCAACAAGGGCACAGATGCCTTTTATTATCAGTGATTAAGAAAACACACACTTCTTCTTGAAGAAAAATTTTGAGTTTGTAAATGAAAATTATCCCCATGCTGCATTTGGCATTCTTCATGCCAAATGGAGGGAAAAAAATAGATACATTTTAAGATATTAAGAAATATATATTTATTACTCCTGAACATTCTCTAGTGTTAAATCGTTGGGGTAGAATGCTTCATTAGCCAGAATCATTCCTGTTTGTTTATTAAAGCCCTTTAGAAAGGTTTACATTAAGACAAGGTATTGAAAGCTTCAAAAACTGGAAGAAAATTATATCCCTCTCATAGGAAACCATATAAAAATTTTTTAAAAATCCTTTCCCTGCTTTGAAATGGTTTCTTAAAGGAGTTTGGAGAACCGGACTAGAATTTATTGTAACAGTCTTTTTAAAAATGGAAGTCAAGCTGAAACTACTCATTTTTTGTTTTTCTAATTGTAGCTGCTGCTGCTGTTCTGATAGAATGGAATCTTACCCTAACTCGGTCCATCAGAGAATTGCATTTGCTGGAAGTCCTTGTTACCTTTCAAAGCAATGATTTGATGAGTTATGCTGCAAGTGGGGGTTTGGGAGGAGTTCCTCTGCTTGTATACTCGTATATTCTCATTTTTAGAAACTGTGTGACAAAGGGTTTGCATAATTAAAAATTGCACTGACAGTGCTCGTAGACGCAAAATCCTTCCTTGTATCCCTGAAAGTCTCTCTCTTCACTTCTACCCGAGTGATTTCTACTGCAATTGTTTTTACTAGGACACAAAAACATTTTCCCTAATTTCTCCATATCAATCGAATCTAGATAGAGCTGTCCCATCTCTTACTATTCCTTTTTTATTTTGTGTAATGTCTTTCTTAAACTTTGTTTTATTTTTAGTAACACTCAAGGTGGACAGAAGGAAGGTAATATGTGGTGTATGTTAAAATCATCTGCATAATCTCTAATAGAGTCGTCACATTTGGTCACGAAACTATTCGATTTTTTTTTTCTCTAATGCTGTTTTCTTCGAGATGATAATCTCTACACATGTCTCAGTAATGCCTTCCTGCTTACTGAAGAACTTCAAAAGGCACTGAGCAAGGCTTCATTTTCTGTACATCATCACAGGGCAAGGGATTATTGTAATCTTCATTTTATAGATGAGCCATTTGAGGTTTAAGTAAGTTGGCCAATGCCCGGGAGTAAGTGAGATGTGAAGTCAGAGTAAAACTCACAGTTTATGATTTTGATCTCAGATGAACTTCTCTGTCTTTCAGCAAAGTGAGCTTGTTTTCCAGTTTTCTAACATGAAAGAATTAGGTTATTTGGTGCACCTTCTATCAGCAAATGACAGAACTAAACTCTTAATGTTAGATCATTTCCTGACCCAGTTTAAATTCTCCTAACCACCGATACAATTAAAAACTTCTCTTCCAGTATGCACTTTAGTTTTCTTATTAATAAAGAAAAAAAACACAAAAACAAAAAAAACAGCTTAAGTTGGACTTTGGCAAGGACCAGATATACCACTGCCAAAAATTCTATCAGTGAAAGAAGTGCTGAGTACACAGCTTTCTTCTTGTTTAATTAAATGTATGGATAATTATGCTTGCAGTACCATCCTCACTAGAAGAGGGTACGGAGTTTGGAATGTGCTTAAGGTTTTACTTAGGTGATGGCTTTAGAATTTCTAGACTAATAATGCAAGCATGTCATCAAGAACTCAGGATCACTATGCTGAAACTGGACTCTACTATACTAGAAATATGTATTTTTTTAAAACTAATGTTGCTCGATTACTGTAATAGAATTTATAAGCCTGTGACCAAAAAAAAAGTGAATTTTTTTAATGAGGGGAAAAAATTCATGTAACTAAAAGAGTTGAAGAGTTAATTTAAGCTTTTCACTAAAAAAAAAAAAAAAGCTCTGAAATTTTATAGGAAAATAGTCTGGTATTTCTGATGTCAGTTACAGTAGTTTCCAAGTCATAAAATCGTTTCTTCAACCCAAGAGAAATTAGTAAAGAGTAGTAAAATTAAGCTTGTTCTGGAAAAATATAAAATGCTTCATGTTAATAAAACTTGAAAATTAAGATTAGAATTAAAAGAATAAATACAAGCCTTTCTATGTGAGACTGAAGATGTTACAAAATTGACCTAAAGACTCTCTCATGTACAGTTCTAATTGCAATTCTCCTTTCAGTCTGAAAGTTTCCATTGTTAATCTCAAGCCAATAGCAGATTTTTGTATTAAAAAAAACATTTAAGGAAGAAATTAATAAAACTATTGCAGTGATCCTTAAAGGGGAATTAACATATCTTCTTACATTTAAAATATTATTCAAATAATTCAAAAATATGCCTTCAAAATGTCAAACTTCCCTCATGTCTTTAGTTCAACACAGAATGATAGCTTTTTTAAACTTTAAACATAGAACGTATTCATGTAAATGCCAGAAATCCTTTTAATGTATAAATTATGCAGTATTTCTACAAATCTCTAATCTGTTGATTTTAGAAACAAATGCTTAAACACTGTACATTTCATCATTCCATAGCAGCACAACAGAAGATATTACAAATGTAGAAGATCACGCTGCCTAAAGGTAATGTCACTGGAGAAAATCATAACTGTATTTCACCAACTTGACTTTCTCTGATTACAAAGAAACATCTTTAATTTGAAACAGTAAACATTACAGCACTTTTACATTGCTGTGAATAATACCAAAATCAGAGTCAAAAAGAATCTTTACTAACAGGCGTGTGTAAAATTCTCCTTAATATTATCGTAAGCCGGCTAAGTGGAAGACAGAAGGTAACAGTTGCTCACATATTTGAGATTCAAGTAAAGTGCATAGTTGCTGTATTCCTATTCACATTTTATGCAAAACTAGTTTGAAACAATGCATGTCCTACTTAAATAAAGTTCAATCGAGCACCCTGATCACTACATAGATCACTACATAGAAATAAAGCAGAAAAAAATAATCAGCAATTAAAATGCAAGTGCAGAAGAAAGCCGCGGAAACACCGGAGTCTAACCGTGTCAAGCCGTTTTCTTAACTGTCAAGGCCGGTCGTCGCTGTGTCAGGGAGGGGTGCAGGTTCTCTAACAGCGCTTGCCTGTCTGTCGCTTCGTTATAAAGCTGGTGATTAAACATTTAAAAGAAACCTATTAGAACAATTGCTCACTCACTCTGCTAGCCACTATTTTGTATTACTGCAAAATGTGTCTTTTAGTGATTTCTGCTCCCTCAGTTCTTCAGCATTTTCAAAAATTAGACTTTTCTAGTATGTTTCTGTGAAATACTGAAACTAATAGATGGAAGTCATGTGTAGTTTTTAAAATATAAAAAAGACACTCCACATTGAATGTATGTGCTACAGAACAATATAATATGGTTCACAACAATAGAGACACGACAGAATAGTTTAGTTTTTATAAAAAGTCACCCTTTCAGCCTATCTAATATATATGACAACTGTTTAAGATCTCCATTTGAGGGTGGTAAAAAGGCAGAAAATAGCATATCCTTCATAGTTACTGTGAAACCATTTGAAAAGATGGAATAAAATCTACTTCCTGATTTGTCACCATTTATCCACGATATTTTCTAAACAGAAGAATCATTTAAAAGAAAGTACTCTTCCCTACCTGAAAGTCCCTTTGATATTTAATCTTGCTTCTCTGAACTAATAAAATCTAATAATGACTTTATTATTAGGAATCTCCAGTTTAATACTCTCCTAACCCAAAAATAAACCTGGAGAGCTTTGCTTATTAGCTTTAGCATTCTCCTGGTTTGTTCTAGGAAACTTTCCCTTTAACTTATCTTGGTAACTTTCTCAAAGCTTTCACCTTTCTTATGAGTGAACCTATTTTTATATGCTCCCTTCCTATTGCTTCTAGTTTTCTGGAAACTTCTATAAAAGCTCCTTAAGTACCAAAAATAGTCATTGCCTATGGCTCAGGAGGGCCAAGTGTATACTTCTTGCCTCAAAACTTCACTGAACGTCCTTGAAAGGATTTAAATGTATAAACCTCTTTGCAATTTACATTCATGCTCCTAACCACAAAACTCGTATAGATAGGACCCTGGCCAGTTATTGGATGAAGACATGGAGATGTATGATTGAGCATTAGAGAACCATCGGTTTTGTAGCCCTTGCTCTGTACGAAGCGTTGCATTTGAGGTTCCATAGGCAGGATCACACGAATCCCTCACCGTCACCAGACCCTGCAGCTTTCTTGGGCCCTCTCTTTCTCCTCTCACAGCTGATCTCTCAGCAAATCCTTCTGTTCTGCTGTCAAAACACACCCACCGCCACTCTTACCATCTGGTTCCAGCCCCCATAGTCTGTCACCTGGGGTATCGCAATAGCTCTCTAAGGGGTCTCCCTGCTTTTATGTCCTCCACCACAGTCCATTCTCACACAGCAGCCGGAGCGATCTTGTCCTAACATGGGTCAGAGGACATCCCTCGTTTGCTCACTGCCCTCCATTGGCTGTCCATGTCCCTCAGAGTGAAAACCACAGTTACTCCTCCGATTCGGGAGATCCTACCTCATCATCCATTCCCCTGGCCTTCTCTCCTCACTCACTCAGGCTCTGCCTTTTGTCATCTCTTTTTTCCTGTACTTTGTTCCTCCAGTGTCACCTCATCAGGGATGTCTGAACTGGGCTCTCTACCTAAAATGACATTGTCCCCATCCTGACTCTTCCTCGTGTTCTGAACGCTTTTGTTTCTTTTGTTTTGTTTTGTTTTCTCCATTGCACTGACTACTTTGCATATCTTGTATTTTGCTGTACCACATATTTTAACATATGTTAGTCATGTCCAAGATCTGCCCATGCTAGTAGAGTACAAACTACCTATTTTATGGACAGGAATGGTACCTGCCACAACACTCAATAAACATTTGTTGAGGGAAAGAATAAACACCTGCATGAGGTAAACTGCATTATTATATTTTAGCAATAAGCAAAAATGCTTAGAGCGATTGAGAAATGTGTCTGGGGGTGGGGGGTCACAAAGCCAGGCTTCTCCAGCTCGCCAGCAGTGCTCTCAACCGCTATTCCACTCCGCCCAGCCTTCTTCATCATGCAGTGTCCTGCATGGCACGTCCCTGTCACATCTGAGCCTAGACAAGTGCAAAGGAGTAAGATAGCATGCTGGGTGTGAATGTAAGGACTTGCAGAGAGTAAGCAATGTAATGCATATTTGAGGGCATGAAGGGTTAAGAATTATTGTAAGGGTGTTTGCAACTTGTTTGAAATTGAAGAAGTGCCTCATGTTTATTGGCAAATGGCTTTGTTTCATATGAGCTGGGTGACTTAGGAGAAGATTCTCTATGCTATCTGTTCCCGTTTATGAACTGGAGAGAGTGATAAGGAAGAGATGAGGTTCTGTGCATTGCTCAGAGCAATGCCTACACATCTTAAGCACTCAAGGAGTTCCGTCTTGCAGTTAGCATTATTAGGGTTGTTGCTATTATTTTAGGTTAGATGAAATACGGACTCCCTTCTGTGGGCTAAACATCTGTAGGTGATCTCACTTAGGCCCCACACTGAACTTCATTTCTTCCCTCTGTCCCCACATGCTCGGCGCCAGCCATCAGGTAATCTTGCTCTTTCCTGAACAGCTCAAGGCCCATTGATGGGCTGTTTTGCCAAGAGAAAAAACCAACACTGTCACTGCCACTCACTTCCTGAAGTCTCAGCGAATGTCACCTCCTTAGGGTGGCTTCTGTGAATGACCCAACCTGAGGAAGGTCCCATCTCCCCTGCCAGTCATTCTCTATCATCTGTCTTTCCTGATTTTTCTTACCCTGTTTTTTGAATTAATTGCTCACCCTCTCTTTCTCTCTCTGTGTGTGTGTGTGTGTGTGTGTGTGTGTGTGTGTGTGTGTGTGTCTGCCCATAAGAATAGAAAAACAACTCACACTGGGTGGTGAACATATAATGCAACAAGTAGATGACAACGCACTGTGGAAGACATAAATGAGTAAATAAACAGACAGACAGAGGATGTCTGGTCCCGATTAGGACTTGGATGTAGGACTACATGGCAACACACCTGACAAAGAATAGCCTAAGAAGTAGAAATGAGGGCTTTGAAGGTAGGGACCATCTTTGGGCCAACATGTACATGTTTTTTTAAACTTCAGGTACAAATATTGGGTCAAAGTCTTCAGAGACAGCCAATATTTCCCCATAGGATGAGAGTGTGCTCATTCAGAAATGGTCCAATGGCCAAACATTTTGAGGTTTGGTTGCCATCTGTCTTAGAGGGTATTACGTTGGTACATGGCCCACGTTCACAGAGCTCTTTTCTCTAACATAGCCAGCATATCATTTGACCCCCTGATTACTGAAGAGGATCCAAATCCCCACGCCTTTGAAGTACCTGCAGGTAATGTAAATCATTAGAAGCACATGTCCTAAAAAACTGAAGACATTCTTTCAAATCACTTAAATTATAATAATTAATTTAATATGCTTCGTATGTTTAAACTATATTTAGTTTCAAGCCATATGCTTTCCTCCATGAAGTGGAGTTCCAGATTTTTCTGTGGCTTTTAAAATCCAGTTCCAAACTGGAATTTGTCCAGGATGTCAAGAGTTAACAGGCCTACACTCTAGAGCAAAAAGTCTTCGTATCTGTAATAAGTATTAAGAATTTTTAAAAACTTGCTTTTCAAAAAAGAAGAACACTTGCAGTAATACCATATCCGAAGTCAGTTACCTCTCCATGGGTGAATGCATGCAGCATCCGGCAGTCGGAGCTTTCTGCTCCAAGCCTGAGCAGCCACCTCAGCTAAGAATATTGATGTCACAGCCAGAGACCTGCTACTGTCACAGGCTCTCAGTTCTGCTCTGCAGACATTCGTTATTTCCTCCCAAAGAATCTGTTTCTCAAAATATTTTTGGATTTAAGTTTTCCTTTTTCCTTCTCAGATCCTTCTAGTTTACTCCCCGTTCTTTCAGAGGTGGGTTAGCTGTTCTAAGCCTTCTCATTGCCTCTGTTTTATATTTCCCTTCGTTTACTTTTCAGCTGTTACCATCACAAAGCCCCCATAACCGTTAAATCATGCCACCGTGGCTTCAGTGATAAATCAAATACAAAGGAATGTTTGCTGACAATTTACGCAGTGGCAAATAAAAGATTTTATGGCATAAATATAACTTGAAGTGGAAATATTCATCAACCAGCACCGATTTCTCTTCTTAGAATTGAAATGCCTTTTTTTTTTTTTTAACGAGACTATTTTACTTGTGGCTTATCTGGCAAATGCTAAGAAGTAGATTCATTTTCATTTGCTCTCCCCCACGGCTTTCAACAATTATTGGGCAACTGGGCTGCTGGTGGGATGAAATGAAGACAGACTACTTACTGCCTTGTGATGTGACAAGTCGTGACTACAGGTATTGGTGTTTAAATTCTGCAGTGTCAGTTCTTTGACTTCCATGGGCTTACACATAGAGAAACAATGATATTTTAGGAAACAACTTTTTATAGAAAGGGAATTTTTTTTTCACTCTGGTTCAGGACTTCCAGCCATTCTCTGGTGTATTGAAGAGAAAAGGCCTCTTTGTTTCAATTTGCATACTTTGGATTACTTCACTAATGTCACAACCTGTGCCACTGTCTGCTGTCAAACAGTTGTGTGTAGAGTCACCCTGATACTAACCTGGGGACACTGTGGCAACCAGAACATAATCACCACCTACGTAGCTACGTTTTGAAGGTCCTTATTCCTAATACATGTGACTACTTGGGGGGTATTTTTGTTGGGGTTTTTTTTGTTGTTGTTTTTTCATTTTTTCGTTTTTACATACAGACAAGTAGTTTTGTCACATGTGTAAATCCCAGGGAATCTGGTTGACAACATAAGATATTTCCTATTCGATGTTTGCAAACTCAAATTAGCTGCCGAGAGAGTGGTTTCCAGGCCAGGGTCTGATGTCGCTACCAGCTGCGTGGACAGACTAGTTGCTTCTAGACTTGCTGTAGCTAATGTCCACTGGAACATGAGAAGAAACAAAACTAATTTTTCTTTTTGCAAAGACGACTTCGTTACAGGCCAGCTGTAACCTTAATGATCAACAGCTGTTAAGTACGCACTGGCCAAAAGCTGAGAATGAAGCAGCATGATGGAGATTTAGGAAATAGACCAATTGACAGGTGTTGGAAGGATGCTTTCTTGGTTAAAGTAATAGATGATTTCAAATAGAAGATTCCGGCAAAATGTCTATAGGGCGAATGTTCCTAATATTTTAAAAATTACTAGGGACCATTCACTCAGTGTTAAGAGTTGGTCCTGGGTCCTTAATGTTTGATTCATGCTTCTGACTTCCAGGTGGAACCTCCCTGCAAATGCCACGTCAATCTGACTGGAGACTGACAGTGCATGAGCAGGTTTTTATTTTATTGTACGTTCAACAATACCAACTGGCTTAATTATTACGTATTTCTTTGAAAAATACTTTTTGGTCCACTTTATTCTTGAAGTTTTATTTACTAATTAATTATATTTGTCTGCCCAGAAAATTAAAATTAAGTTAGAACTATAGCTTTAAACGCTCTGATTATTTTCAAATAAAAGCCAAATTAATAGTTTTATGGTATCCCTCAGGATATCTGCTTCAGCAAATTTTGAATATTATTAAACACTTTCATGACATATTTAAAATTTTGTTGAGCACTTTTTCCGCTGTACTAATTATTTAATTAAAGAAATTGGGTCCAGAATATCAAGTAATTAGAGCATTGTTTTGAAGAAATAATTTCAACTCTACAAATGATTCTCTTTTGGACTTGAAAAATGTGATCTACCCACAGGTCCTTCAATTCACTGGATTCTTTAAAAGATAGCTGCTTATATGAATTTCTAGTATGTAAATATCTATAGCACATGTATTTTCTTGTACAATTACAATTCATTAACTTCCCTAAGATGTGTAGCTCTGTAGACTTGAATTCCATGAATGCTGCAGCACCTGCTTGAACTTCTTCTGCAGGTTCTTTGCTGGTCTCCTGGTGGTCTCCTGCAGACCTCCTGCTAGTGGAAATGCCAGCACTGCCTTGTAGCACTCATGATGCCATGCTACCTTGTACAGCATATTGAAAACACAGTATACACTTGGGAACGTGCAGTACGACCAGACTGCATGACTACTCTCTTTGCCATGATGGTTCCAAATATAGCATTCTACAGAACTACCGCCTCCCCAAAATACTGTTCTTCTCCTCCTCATCGAAATTGTGTTCTTTCATTGAAAACAGTTTTCTTTTCACTGATTGCTGCTAACCAAATTTTACAATAAAATAAATGACGCAAGGCACACTGGGCATGCATACTCGTGAACATAGGTTAAAAGCATATCCACCGACCTCCCCCTGCTTTCTTGTCTGTGTAATGAACGAGGCACATGTCTACCTCATTCTCTCTGTTTGAAAACGTTTACGATTCATACGGCAAAATATCCTGGTAACGCCCCTGACAAACGCACGCAGTAAATCAGCCCTGCCCGGGCCGAAGTTGTCATTTGCATGCCGGCATCTCTGGAAACATTCCGGATTCTTCTAAGAAAGCATTCCAGTGTCTGCCCCCGTAAGGGTCCCCTTGGCAAATGCCTCTGAGATCACAGAGCTTTCCTTACTGAAGGCCAGACATACTCCCTGTGTGTTTGGCGTTCTCGGTAGGAGCCTAACAAAGATTCTGGCAATTATGGGGAGAATAAGGACAAAGCAGTGTCAAGAGAACGAAGGAAAGTGTGCTGGGAGGCAGCAGCCTCTGTGCTGAGTGAGCAGCACGCACGTAGTGCCCGTCCTGGCGCGCGGCACGCTTCTCACTCTGCTTCAGGAAACGGGAGGTGGAGAGGGCCCATTTCAGATGAGGGACTAGATTAGGTTAGCAGTTCAATTCAAACGCTTAGGTGATGCTCTGATACATACTGATTTACATGCATTTTCCTCATGGGACACCTGCCATGCATGTGATTCAAAACCAAAGAGCTAGGGGTTTTAAGAGCATCTGGCTTTCCGAATGGAGCACTTTCGACCGTCATGAGCGTGCAAACAGAACTTACAAGAGCGCGCTCACCCAGTCGGTCCCCAAGTGTGCAAGGCAGTCGTGCCCCCCGGGGGAGAATCAATCACAACTTCAGTTCTGTCTCTGAAAGGCAAGATGAAGACTGAAATCACATTTCGGACCTTGTGCTAACCAAGAAGGAACTTGATGGAAGGGAAGATATTTTGGAGTGAGATGGGTGGTATCCACTTACTCCACCCAGACTCGCCCGCTACTCTCTCTGTGTTTGGCACTCCACTGGGTGCTGGGGGGGAAGAGCACTACACCACAGTTTATCCCCTGAAGAAACCCACCGTCCAGTGGGCGATGCTGCATGGCAGATGATTGTAACACCACGAGGGGAGACGAACTAGGAGTTACATTCCTCTTCCCACCACCACTAACCTGATGGGGCCAAGGGTCATGGGAAAAAAGTAATCACTGAACTGCGTCTTAAGGATGAGGGTTAGCCAAATAAATTGGTCTGAACTGGGGTGGCCAAGAAGAGAGAGCATAAGCACAGTTTGAAGAAGAGTAAGGAAGCCCCCGGAAAGTTCTCTTAGCCACACAGAGTTCTGCATAGCTAAGGGGTAAAGGCTAAGGCGTAGAGTGGTGAAGGGTGACACATTTAAGGGGGCAAGCAGGCACAAATTGCGTGATGTGTGCTCTTGAGTGCTTATTAAAGAGCTTGATTTTTTTTAATTATACATATGAGTATCCCAGACTTCACCATTTTTGTCATAACTCTTCATCTCCTTGAATATATTCAATGTATCCATTTTTTCACACCAATTAGTTTATTTTAAAAGGAAACTTTACGTATGTTGGTCTCAGAGACATGGATTTTAAGAGGAGAGGAGTGACAGGAAGTCTGTGCTAGACGGCAACAGTGAGGAGCAGAGGTGGGATAACTCTGGGTGGGGACTTAAGCATCGGAGGGAGGTGAAGAAGCTCTTGTAGTGATGACAGGGACCTAGGATAGTGCTAAACCATGCATCTGGTGCTGAGGTATGGCACAAAGAGGAGCTCAAACTGCACAAGCCACAGGGACAATATTTTCAGGGAGAAACTTGGTTCTAGTTTACAGCAAAGGAAAAGTGTCCCCTGGCAGTGTTTGGGAGGATGTAGTACACAGTGTTAAAAATAAATTAAGGTTTTCAGAGGCAGAGAAGCCAAGGAGGGTGGCCTGCCATGATAGGTTATGGGTGAGGACATTTGTGACAAGAACAGCATGAGGGAACTGGAAAGGATGAGAGTCCTCATGGGAGTTGGAGGAGGGGCAGGGGAATCACTGAGAGCCCTGAAGAGTGCCTGAACTCAATGGCTCAAAAGTTTGCCCAGTTTTTTCCATGACAGAACTTGTTGAGCCATTGAAGGCCCAGGCTGCTATCAGAGTGGATTTGTGATGGTAGTTTCTGATCGCCCTTTGTCAACCCTTTCCAACAAGGCAGCCTAATTCTGTTAGTAGGTCTGCAGTCTTGACTTACCTTCTCATGTGTGACCACGTACCTCAGTTTCCTCAGTAGAAAAGTGGGTATACTCATACTTCATAGAGTTGAGGTGGTAGTTAAATGAGATAATACATACAAAATGCTTATCAGAGTAAGTGCCCCAAACGTCTGGCTAATGTTCTATTGAACTTGGATCACCTGGAATGGAATGTTTCATTTTATTCTCAGCATTGCTTAACAAGTTTAATGGACTGTCTTTATAGAGAAATCATTAGGACATGCGTTATTTTGGGTCATATACAAAAATGCTTAAAGCATTGCAATAACATTTTCTTTCCTTTTAATCCCAGGCACTTGAAACTATGCTTGCCTTTGAATGTTCAACGTTGATGGTATAAGCCATCTTCATAATAAATAATTTAGTCTAAGACACAAGATAGGGTATTTCATAGCTAATGTACACACCTATGCCTACTGGGTGAGAGCTCTTGTTGGTACGTCAAATCCCCCTTTGCTAACATTACATCTCTGGGGAAATACTCATTTTTTTCACTGGTTTTCATAGTTTGCATGGCTTCCTATATGCAAAGTCCCACCCAAGACCTATTCTCTTATTACTTATATACATATGAAAGGAATGCTTTCCATCACTCAGAAATACAGCAAAGCCCTAAAATATTTTTCCGTGAACCAGCGCCTAAAGACTTTTTAATGGAAACAAGCTATTGAAAGGGGAATGGATATTACAGATAGGCAGACAGGATGAAAATGAACGATGGCTGATACAAAGGTTAAGACTGGGACTTACAAAACCAAAAACAGAAGGCTGGATTCTCCAGGCTTCCCTGCACTCACACCCTACATTTCCTTGCCTCTTTCAAGTTACTCTGCCACCCTGATTCCCATGATAAAATTAACTGGCTAAATGTGGGGGTTGGGGCAGGGGTGAGTAAGATATAAAGAGCATTTTCTCAGAACCTCAGGAAGCAACGCTATGTCTTCCAGAGAGGTCACCGTGCTCTTAGCTACTTCCACCCTGTTGATTAAGGCAAAGGAACGACATAGGACTTGGGGGTATGATGCACTTAATTCATCTGTGTGTCAGAAGATGCCACAAGACAATCTGGATTTCCAGAAATTATTACTTCTATGCGGATTCCCACTATTCTCTGTACTGGCCCCTAAAATAAATGCTAAATTTTATTGTTTTTGTTTCCATCCCTCTCTCTTTTCACACTTGTTATATGAAATATTTTTCTGCTTGGGTGAAAAGTGATCTGGTCAATTAATTAATATTGAAATAACTGTAACTAAATGAGTTTATTCTCCCTGGGGTGTATTTAAGGTGGTGTTTGAAACGAAAGAATCATTAGTAACAAACCTTTAGAGAAATTTGATTGAAAGGGAAATTTCAGCCATCCTTAATTTTTATTTTCTTAGCCTAATCACTGTCTATTTAATTTTCGATAGTTTGTTCCTACATCATTCGTCACTTATATATGAATGATCCTAAAAGCAATATTAGGCTTATTGTTTCTTTTCACTTGCTACTTGATTTATGTGAAAATCACACTTAAAAACACGTTTTCCTCATAGTTGCATCATGAGAGCAGTTATGCCAGATTGTAGGAAAATTGTAACTATTCACTTGAACTTGATTGATCTGCACTTATTCCTTCCTTTAAAATATGCATTTCCCACAGTCTCCTCCTTGGAGTCTAACTTGATCTTACCTTCCAAGACAATAAAGAGAAAACAAACAAACAAACAAAAAAGCCAACAAAATCCTCACCTGAACTTACATGTATTTAAAAAGTGAAATAGTAAAGTAAGTTTGCTGTATGTATTTAAAAAGTGAAATAGTAAAGTAAGTTTGCTGTAATCATAACACTGAGAAAATGAACGTGTGTTCAGAACTCATGTAAGTCCTTACTGACTTGATTACGACAGTCATTCCTGGAACGTTACAGGTGGTTCTCTTCATGAAAAAGAGACAATAGATCATGGGGTGATTTTTATCTCATGTGGAGAAATTATAGGAAAGTTAAGAGTAGAAACATATGTCCATGACCTGTGTTTGTCAGATTATAGCTGCCGTGTTAAAAAAAAAAAAAGTGGAAATGGCATCTCACATTGCCTTAAACATCAGCTATATACCTTTTAGCTAAATTCTGGGCAATGTAATATGAAAAATAGAGGCATTTATGGCTGGATTTTGTGGAGGCATTTATGGCTGGAATTTTTTATGACTTGCTTCATAAAAAAAAAAAAGGCAAAAAAACAAACAAAAAATACTAGTCAAGTATCCCATCCTTCACATTTGGTGAGTTTTTAGCTCCCTAAATTCTTGCATCATCAGCACCCGTATTAAAATGTTAATGTTAAATGAGTCCAAATAAATGTATTTCAAAAATTTTGTGAGATGCAGGTCATGTATGTTGGGGGACAAGATGGGCACCAGCATCAGAATTTATAGGGGAGAAAAAGATATTTATAGATGTGTATGTCCCATAATGGTTCAAGTAAATCATGATATCTAGGAGTGGGGGACTAGAACCTGTATTGTAATAAATGCTGCCCAGGTGGTTTTTACCTCCACTCCAGAGTAGATGTAGAATCTACCACTGCTCACAACTCCCCTCTGTTCCAAACCTCTTCCTGAATAATTGCAATGGTGTCCAAATCTCTGTTCTTCAACTCTTTTATTTAATTCTCAAAACATCAGCCAGAGTAACCCTAACATAACACAAATCAGATCATGTCACCCTCCTGCTCAATACATTCCCATGGCTGCCCATCACTCCCAGAAGGATATCTTAAAGCCCAGGCAGAGCCTATGAGAAGCACTACCCACTAGAGCCTCCAGCTGTGATGGGGAGGCCCCTTTCCTGCGCTGTCTTATATGGGGTTCGGGAGACAAGCAGCCACTGTATTTGGAAAGCACAGGTTCAGACTCGTTTTCTGTTAGAGAGCTTTGTGACCTTCCTCCATTGGGGAATTCAGTGTCACTGCACCTGAAAAGTTCAGCACACCCCTTGTGAGCATTTCATGTTCCTCTTTTCTGATGTATCTTTTCTTCTTACCATTTATCACTGTCTTCTATACTCTGTGTGCATTAATTACCTGTGCAGTGCTGCTTGGCCTCGCCATCAAGTAAGCCCCGTAAAGAGAGGGAATTCTTCTCTTGGGTTTGTGTTTTGTTTTGCTTTTATTTTTTATTCACTGTTGCATTCCCAAGGACTTAGAACAGTGCCCAGCACAAAATAGGTTGCCCAAAAATATTTGCTAAATAAATGAGTAAATTACAATTAATTTAGTTCTTTGTAAAACAGCAATCACGGCATCTGTGTTGGGAGTGACACTTGGTGAAAGCATTGGAGAAAATGAGAGAATAATTTAATTCTAATAATAATTCTGAACTAATAATTCTGAATTTCCCTCCTACACTTGATCTTAGCCAAAAGGCCTAGAAGCAATTAAATTTCTCTCTTCGGAATATTGAAATATCCAAGCCCACGGAGGCCCTACTACAATTCTGAGCAACAGATATCCTAGTAAGTGACTGCGCAGGTCTGGGCAATGCCAGGGTGTACATTTTGCACTAGTTGGGAATGCCCTGTTTCTTTCTCTAACTATTTGTCAATAATAATAATAATAATAATAATAATAATAATAAAACTTTCAGGTTGAGGTAAAAAGACATTTCCCATTACTAAAAACAAAGAAACATTCAAACACAAAGACACCACTCCATGATTCCTGACTGTCTTGAAAGAGCAAACTTACTCCTTCAGCTGCAGCTGCCTGGAAGTTAGTCATCTCATAATACCATTTTCCCTCACAGTGGGCTACATAAGATGATAGAGATCTAATTGACGAACACGTGCTTCTCTTACATGCATAGAGTTTTACTATATCCACTGAAAGCTCTAAATAACTTCCAAAGAGCCTGAAATAATATATAAGTAAAAAATCCCAAAATACATCCTTTGCCATTAACGGTCTCAGCCCTCAGGTGGCAGTTCCCCGAACAACAAACTATAAATTTCATGTGATGCTATTATAGCAGTTATCTTGCTAAAGAAATATTTGGGAAACAGAGCTTACACTTAATTTTATTTAACTGAGTATTGATTGCAGTGCCCTTTTTCTAGTTGGCCTTGGGAGGAGGTGCTGAAAAACTGGATTGAATGTGCCCATGATCCTCATAGGATGGGAGGACAACTGTATGTCTAAAATGCTACCCATCCCCTCTCACCCCACTCCCACTCAGAAAAAGCAAAAAGTCTGACACACATCATCAAACTATTTCACCATGATTACCTGCAGGTTAAACGCTACCCTCTGAAGCAGATGGTCAATTGCCAGTCTAATAGAAGGAATTGTTAGCCTTCCTCTCATCCAGTGAATATGCTTTTCAGACGCCTCATGCCAGCAAATTGCTACAGGTTCAAATAGCGCCCTGTGAACCGGAGAGAAACTAAATAATTGAGACTGTCAGCCAGACCCTCTTCTCCCATCCTTTTTCTTTGTATAGGAAAATGGTTCTACTTTCATATGATTAACATTCAAGAACACAGCATAGGGGAATACTATGAAGGGATCTTAGGACTTCATCAAAATTGAAATCATAACAATATGTAAGATAAAAACTAGCAATAGGTATAGAGTTCCCAAAGCAAATAACGTCTGTTGTCACCACTGAGCATGCTCTGGCATGAACCAGTGTCCTTTTTTGGTTAGCCAACAAAGTTTGAACTATCAGAAACGAGCACTGTCCACCACAATGCTATCACAGTGCTATTTTGTGTTGAAACTTATCTTTGGGAAATTCGTGCAGAATGCTCATAGATATTATACAATGTTATGTATTTCCCATATGGAAGCTTAAATATGCTCGGATTAAATAGACAGGAGTAAAGATATGGAATGAGCATAGAAAAAGAAAACTGAGTTCAAGTTCAGCTATGCCACTTACTGGCTATGTCATCTTTGGTAGGCTTGAGTTTTGGTTCCTTATTCTTCCTACTTTATATGGTTAATTTAGGAATTACTGTATTTTGCTATGTGTAATATGCACCTACATTTTTGGCCCAAACTTTCAGGGAAAAAAATCTTTCATTTTAATTTTTTAATTCAAATTTTTATTTGTTTATATATAGGTAGTTGTTTTCTTTTTCATATTATAAAAGAATTTTAGCACTTATTTTTTAACATATTATGGCACAATCAATTTTATGTAATACTTTTAACTCCTAAGCATAAATAAAAGAATTAAAAAAATTTAAACAAATAACTCACAGACACAATCAATAGTTTAATGTTTATTTGGGAACAAGTAGGATAGGGAGGGGAGAAAGGGGAGGGGGCGGGAGGGGGGAAGCTAAATATAAGGTGATGGAAGGAGAACTCACATTAGGTGGTGAACTTATTATACACCAAGCTGACAATGCACTGTAGAATTGTATCCCTGAAACCTATGTAATCCTTGCTAACAGATGTCACCCCCATAAGTCTAACAATAAAAATGAATTTAAAAAGTAAAAAAAAAAAATAAAAATAAAAGTAAAAAAAACCAACACATTTATATCCTCGTAGACAATGAATCAGTACTACCCATGTATAATGCGCATCTTTATTTTTCCCTCACAAATTTGGGCAACAAAAGTGCACATTATACATGGCAAAATACAGTAAGGGTAAAGTAGATGATATATCTGGTACATTATAGATGCTAATAACTTATGAATAACATTATTTTCATCGTGATTATCATTATTAAATTGTGCAAACTGGTGTAGGGGTCCAGAATGCATCTCCCAGCGTACGCCACCCAGGCATGCAGATAACTTTGAGAAGAAACTTTTTTTTTACCTCCCCCTTTACCTGCCTAAGAGCATTCAGACAGAGCAACCTGCTTCAGGAAGGGGACCTCGGCACACTGGCCGCAGCGTATTTGAATGAAGTGCCACAGACATGGGGCACCCACGCAAGCCTGTCTGTTAGATGCTCCTCTGTGTCTCAGTGTTCCTGGGGGACCCTGCAAAGATTTGTTCACCAGGTGTGCTGTTCCTTCTCTACCTGGGAACTGCCTACTTTCCCTTTGACGTCCCTGCCTTGCTTATCCAGAGTGGCACGGGAGCCTCAATGGCCCAACGTGTCCTTGGGCCTGATACTCTTGTGGAACCCCCATATGCACCTACGACATTTGGTCATTTCCTCCTGTTACTCCGTCTCAAGGTAATTTGAGTATTAGTCCAGCCAGAAGAATTTAGATGGTTAGAAGGAAAATTACTTTTTCCACCCCCCTATGGTATAATTGCAACTAGGACTATTTAAAAGAATGATTTCACAGGAAAAAGAGGACAAGAAGAGGCTCCACATCAAAGTAGTGACAGCATTTGTGTTTACATGATGGAAACTTTTTTTTAGTTTCTCATGTTTTTCTGAATTTTTAAAAATAAACTTAATTTCACTGTTAATGAAAACTATTGCTTCAGTTTCGTACTAATGATTTCTCCTGTGCTTATCAGTTTGTTCTACTAGCATATGATAATTCAAATTATATATTGGTTTGTATAAAATATAGAAGTACTTTTTAAACATTTCACATTTCATTCATAAATGTCCCACTTAACATGCCAACATAATTTCTCCCTTAAAACTTTTTAAATCTCTGTGAACCTGAAGGAATACTATCAACTTATCAACATTTTATAAGAATGATTGGATGAGAAAAATCTTTTGAATTTTTTATAAATTTTTCTTCTTTGAAATGAGAAGTTCCTTTTTACCAAGACTAAACAAACCTCTATCCGAATACCACAAAGATTTGAATAAAAATTACTGGGCAAACCATTCTTTCTCTTCTAGTTTCTGCCTGAAATCAGAGCAACTTAAACTTTTCACAAGCAGCAACTCTCTTTTTATTGAAACGGTATAGATTTACATACCTGGAAAAACTTCAGCCAGGATTTAAAATCACTTTATTTTTCTATGTTTAGGATCCAGGAGCAATCATTTCTTAGTGGGAAACTGTCCATAAGGTATATATGTATTCTTAAATGCATACTGTCTCATAACATAATAGTCCCAGGAAAACATTCTGCCTAGGTACTTCTTGGCACTTTTTAATTTTTTTTGGCATTTTTTTCCTATTTACTTCTCTATCCAAACCCGTTTCTCTTTAACCTGGTTTATTTGTCATTGCTTTTGCTTTTCCATTGTGTAAAGATGTTACAGAGTTTGAAAAGAAAGGAAAAAAAAAGAAGAAAGTGACAGAAGGAAAGCAGAAAAGGAAGAAAAAAAGAAGGAAGAAATCTAGGGCAGACACTTTTCCTAGTTTTTGCTGTTCATACTTATCTCAGCCTTCACTGGCTGACCCGCACAGGGTCACATGCATGCTCGGAAGTTGTAGTACACAGACACGGTGCACATTTGCAAGGAGGTGAGAAAGCATGACTCCCCCTTCGTTACCCACACAGCCAGAGACAAGCAGGCCATCTTCCAATGCACATCTCCCCAGTTCCAGTATGGATATGAGGTAGCCGACTTTTCTGAGAGGCCTCGTCCTCCAAGCATCACTCCCTTCTCTCTGGCTTTCAGCAAATAAAGGCTTGTTTTGCCAATTTTTCAACCTTTGCGTCATGCTAAGACGCCACGTAAGCCATTCCCCAGAAGGTGGGAGATTGCTCATTAAGTACACAGAAGGGGGTGTAGTTTTCCTTCATCACTCCATTTATCATATCTTGCCCTGGGAGCGAAATCGGTCCCTCATCACCTCGGTCCCTCTATGAAATGGAAAGAGCTTTGCTCATATCCTCCACAGAACCCTGATTTCATTCATATCGTGACGTAAGAGCTGAGAGTTGTGCTTTATCTGTCATTAATCCCCGCAACACGAAGCAGGCGTTAGGTGGTTCCTTAGCAGCTCTCTCACTGACGAACCCACAGAACGGAGTGGGGGGAGGTGGCAGGGTCCGTGACAACTGGTAGCTGCGACTGGGAATACAGACCGATTTCTAACTATTGGGGAGCCATTTTCCCCCAATGTCAACACATGGCCCACAGGGCAGAGGTGATTGGGCCATTTTGTGATCTACCATACGTGGCATCTTCTCTGGTGCTGGAGACTGCATCTGTTTTGGGGGTCAGCTGTGCGTTCCCACACTGCCACTTCCCTCTGCCTCGTGCTCCGTTCGGTATGCGACACTGTATTATCACTTTGTTTTAGTTTAGTTATGTCCTTTGACAGTGGTACGGGGCAGTCTGGGCTCAGAGTCACTTCCTCTCTCCAATTCAATCTGTCTAAATGTCAAAAAAAAAAAATAACAACAACACACAATCAGAACTCTTTAACATATCCCAGCAATCTGGCATTTCTGAGGAAATATTTGATAAGTGTTGCATTCCTGAGGGTCCACTTGCTAGAGGCAGGGGCAGCGCCAGGGGGACATTTAGTGCTGAAAATTCTGTTACATTCATGTTTATTAGCTTTTTCTGAAGGATATTTTTGTCCTTAAAAGCCCCAGTCACGAAAGTCGAGGCTATGCTGACATGAAGATTTTTTTGTTTATTTGTGGGAGACAGAAATTCTCCCAACATTTACTCGTAGAGATCTCTGGTGACAAATTTGGGCCGATGACTTGCTTGGTCACACTCACAAGACCGAGAGATTTTCTATCATCCCTGCCCCTCGTCCTCTTACCTCTCCTCTCCTGGGTTCTCTCTTCCCCTTCCCTCTCCTTTTCCCTCCATCCTGAAAGATGGTCAAAGATTGTCCTAACACAAAAGGACACATCTCAGAAAAAGCCTTACAGGTTTTCCTACTTGTCCTTTGGGGTTAAGTGTTGGCATTGAATACATCCTGGCTACTTTAGACCCTTCTAATGAAAGGCTATCAGGACTCGAAGTAGAGTTGATTTCACCAGGCCAACAGAATTCAGTGATGACATGGTACTCTTTGGGGAAACATCTGGGATGTACCCAAAAGTCTTTCTGTTGGGTCACATTTGGAAGCCACGATGGATCCCCTAATAATGTTGAAGAACTCATGCCACACGAAACAGGATGTGTCTGTTATACCACAGATTTCATAACTTTTTGAAGTCAGGGTAGCCTTTCATTCCTTTAGTTGTTTTAGGGGAAAACCCAGGAGCGAGGTGTGATCAGTATAGTCTGAAAGCAAGCATCGTGTGAAGAGGAGAAGAGATCAAAAGAAATCATGTTGGTTAACAGCCTGCAAAATGTGTCAGGCAGAACATGAGACGGCCTTCTAGTTTTCTGAGAGGCCTCGTCCTCCAACCATCATTCCCTTCTCTGTGGCTTTCAGCAAATGAAGGCTTGTTTTGCCAATTTTTCAACCTTTGCGTCATGCTAAAGCACCCCTCACCCCTTTCCCAGAAGGTGGGAGATGGACAATAATTCATCTCTTCTCAGTCCATCTCTGGGAAATGTTTCCCCCTCCATTTTAAACATGGAGAAACTGAGGCTCTGCCTAAACAGCCATTTGCCTAAGACGGCAAGACTAATAAATAGCAGGGCCAGGATATTTTGTCTCTTTATTACGAAAGCCCATGCGCTTTCTATAACTCTAACGTGAACTCTCACATCTGTCATGACCAGGCCTTTTTTTTTTTCTTTCTTCTTCTTTTTTTAAGAGATTTGCCTGCTTTCTATGACTTGCAGCAGATTGTCAGCCTTTGGAATAATTGCCCAGTCATCTGGCTAGAATGCCTACAAAACAAACGGGAAGTTTATTCCGGATTAGGAAAATCATCACAAGTTTCATTTTCTCTATCCCCAGGACAAAGGCATGTTGTTAAAAAAAAAATGTTAGTAGTCCAATAAATATTTTCAATTCATTTATAATTTGAAAAAATACTGTGAGATCATTTTAAACTTCAAGCTACTTTGCCTTTGAGGACATTATCATCACTATAGTTGTTTATGTCTAAGCATTGAAGTGAAACTATCAGCCAAAATGACAGACTATTCTGTTTCAGAAGATTACAATCCTAGCTCTATAAAACATCAAACTATTTTTTTTTCTGTATTTGTTTTTAATCTGTTGTCATAAAAAAAAAAATACTCCTGATCACCTAAATTCCAATTCATGACAGGTATGAACCGGATTTCTAATGTCATCCAAATAAGTTTTTAAATCAATGAAATGTCCCAGATGGGATTTTATAGTTTTCACATCTGATCAAGCATTCAGAGTCTCTTCCCTCCCTTCCAAAGTGAGGTTATTTTCCAGATGAACTACCAATAATTTAGTTACCCTCTTGGAAGAAGTAGGGCTGCCTGAGACTTTCTGCTGCCTCTGCTTCCTCATGAGTGATTCCTAACTCGACAAGAACAAGCCTTTTCCCTTAAACCCCAGGGGCGGAGGCTGGGCATTTGCGTCTGACCTTTGGCTCGCCCATCGTACTCCTCCTCTATCGGGACATCAGCACGTTAGATGCTGCCTGTTTTTGTTTGTTTGTTTGTTTGTTTGTTTTGTCAGAGGCATTTTCTATCGACATATTCATGAGTCTATATCTTAGATTAGGAATGGTGGAGGCAATGATCATGGGGAGATCTGATCTTTGTGTCTCTGTGGCAAAAAATTAAAAAAGAATTAAAAAGCTCCAATAACAGAGACATTGAGTTCAGTCTGGCTGTAACAGGAAGGAGTAAGCAAGAGCAATTTACTCCATATTACTTTTTTCCTTTCACTTTGGTTAAAGGTGATCTCTGCACACTCTTGAAGGACACTTTTTAACAGTGCACCTATACATTATTTTTTAAGAAGAGAAAAAATATACGTGAAGGAACATAAAGCCCTAGGAATTCTGAGGACATAATTTCAGGAGGCAAATGACAGCTATAGACCTGAATCACCGTCAATATAGCAAGGCTGTACAAACAGACAAAAAAAAAAAATGTGACTATAGAAGGTTGAGTTCTCCCTGACAACATGGTGTGATGTATTTTGGATAATCTTTGAAAGCAGGCCTGAGTTATAGTCATGGAAACACATTGTATACACACAAACAAGCACAGAGTTTTACCTAGTACCAACACATACATAAATGCCATATACATGTGTGCATATTTTATACATGTAATGTTCTATTGTCAAGGCAAATCTATTTAGAAACTGAACAGCGAGTTTATTTAGGGAATATAGGTTTTCTATAGATACGAGGGCTGTCTGGAAGGTATCCAGCCATGTAATATTAAAAATAGAGGCATTCATGGCTAGATTTTTTTCCAGACAGCCCTTGGACATGGCTCTGTGTCAACTGTTAAGTTGGAATGATGCTTTCCTAACGTCACTAACAAGAACAATAAAGTTGTTTCATCAAACCGTCATCAAACCGAGAAGCTGCCCTCTTCATCTCTGTGCCACTCAGCCAAAAAGTAATAGTGACTTCCTTGTTTCCAGTTGTGTCTAGGGAGTTTGAAAACAAACTAGAGGGGCAGGAACACACCAATATTTCCATTTTAAACCTCTATTTTTTTTCAATTTGCATGTTGAAATGAGAGGACTATGTGGATAGAAATTTATGTTCCTGGTAGTAGTCGGATAGATATCATGCTAGTAGTTATTTATATATATATTTTTCCATCAATCCCTCAGAATTCTCTAGAAAGTCACAATGTATTCATTAAATAGCCCCCAGATAGGAGAAGGAATAAAAGGTCATGGCTTTCTATCAGATTCATAGAAGAGAATTCTTTTTTCAGGAAAGAAAGAACCTTGATATATTTGCCAAGAATGTGAAATTCCTGATATATCTCGAGTTCAAGTGTCTTCTTGGCAATTCTTGTGTAGGTAAAGAGTGTGAAGTACAGTGTGAAAGATTTAAACAAAAAAGAAGAAGAAGTGTATGTATTCCATGAGAGCTAGACTAAGCAACTGAATAGTTACACTCATCTATGGAAGACTTAGTTTTATACCTAGGCACCGTAACTCACCTCAGGTGTTCCCCAAACCTGGATTAGACCATTCATAGTTGAAGTCAAATTGAGTTTCATTTCCCTTATTCATTTGCCAGTATCTACTAGCTGCCACAAAGTGTGCTGGGTGCTAGGAATACAGGAATGCACACCCTGCCCTCACAAAGTTTATACTCTAGTACAGGCATGTCCAATCAGCAGCCCATGATGGCTTTGAACGTGGTCCGACACAAAGTCTTAAAACATTATGAGATACTTTTTGTGACCCCCCCTTTTTTTCTTTAGCTCATCAGCTATCATTGGTGTTAGTGTATTTTATGTGTGGCCCAAGACAATTCTTTCAGTATGGCCCAGGGAAGCCAAAAGGTTGGACACCGCTGCTCTAAGTGTAAGAGATAGAAGTTAAACAAAACATTGTGATTAGAAGAGATAAGTAATATGAGAAAGGTGCTATGAAAGCACTAAAACCAGTGGGGCTTAAGGCGATGATCAAAGAACACTTTCTGAATATCATGACACCACCCTCAATGTTCTAGAATGAATGTAGAAGGGGAGGTATGTTCCAAATTTGACCAGGTGGAAAGATCAGCAAGTCTCAAGCCATGTATTAGCACTGAGTATGGGCTACTTGCTTGGGACAAACTGACAGCTGATCCTACGCAGTAGACAAGGATCAAATCTATTCCGAATTCCATACTTTAGCGTTTGGATTCTATCATCAGAGCTTCAAGGCTCTATTGAGGGATATTAAATAAGGGAGTGGCATGGTCAGATCTCTTTCTCATGTGATTGGAGATGAACTGCTGAGAGGATTGGGGCAGACTTTGTTAGATGGACCAATTCTTCATGAGTGGAACTTTGTATTTATCTTCATATCTACCGTTCAGAGCAGATTCACCAAGGAACCGCATATGGTTATCATGTCAGGAGCATTTATTATCAGACAAAAAATAAATTCTGCTCAGAAATTATTCATGGATGGCTGTGGAGGAATCACATTTACTCTATAATTTTTCAGTGTAGACTGTTATTCAGCCTCATTGATCATTTATCTTTGACTTGTTTTTTTGGCAATGAAGATCAGTTCTGTTTTCTGGAGTTCTTATGTGATTCAGGACAAACATCTCATCTTGTGATACCTGAGTACATCCAAAAGTCAAAACAATTCTTCAGGAAAAATCAGCTTTTAATTTAAGCTTCTTCTTGCATTAAATTTATCATTGCTTTAGCAGAGTGAACATAATGGCTCATCTTTATCTCTTTCTTTTCCTGTTTTGGGAAGTGAAGGTGGGACATATACTTGAAACAGCTTCAGGCAAAGACATTTCTACCGTTGGCCGTTGGCCCGCTATTCCTTTAATAGAGCGCACTAACGTTTCTTTCTTATCACTACCAATCTAAGCAGCATTCCTTGCTAATATAAATTAATAATCTAAAACTTTTTTCACATTTATTTATTTTTCTAAATCTGCACAGTGGGCTGTGCTGGTTCTTAGAATGGGAGTTTCAACATAATCATTTGCCAATATAAACCATTGCTCTTTGACTTAACTAGAAAACTCAGTATAATTTTAAATTTATAAATTAATCTACGAGCTTGGCATGAATGACTGACCATTTAAAGTGCCCCTGTAATCAGAATATCACTTCTTCAATTGTGTATATTTTCTTTTCCAGAAAATCTATTTTCTCCATTTTTAAGAAAACCTCATATAATCTTTGCAGATTGAGTCAGAACCCTCTGCAAGGACATTTAAGAAAGTAATTGGGAAGATGTAGTTATGTTTAAGACAGAAGTGTACCTTCCAAAAGTTCTATGTTCTTATTAATCATACTTTTTACTTAGTTTTCCAAGCCATCTTTATTTGCATCAGAATACAAAATATTGATATCATATTTGCCTTATTCACAAAATATGATTATTTTCTGATTTCTGTTGTAGTTTTTTTTTTTCCTTTGATACATGCTTGTGTATCTGTACTACCCCCTTCCTTTTCCTGGCTGTCTTCACTTCCCTATTGATTGTCCCTTCCCCTTTTCAACCACTCTGTAATCCACCTAGTAAATATAGCTAGAATTTATAAGACTCCACTCTAGGAAACTGACATATTATTTCACTTAATACTCACATTAACCCTGCAAGATGAGGACTGCATCTCCTTTTTCTACAAAGAATGAAATTCAGAAAAGTTTAACAGGCTCCCAATATCATAAAGCGTTGCCCAAATCCAATGTTGATGCACTGTCTGCTCCATCATCAATATCCACAGCACCATCATTTATACCACAACATTGTTGTGATCAAAATGTCTTCATTAATTCATTGTGTCATATCTGAACTCCTCTGCTTGATTTTCCAAAACCTTTTCTACTTTATTTCAGTTGAACTCAGTCTGCAGTAATGCAACAGACTGTGCATGAGGCACCACTCGGAGTAGTAAGGATGAAAAGCCGTGCAGGTTCATTGGCTGTCAGTCCCTAACCTCTTCGCCTCTGTTTTAGTCATTCTGGATCCTTGTTGTTCACTCGTGCCCTGTTTTTTTCTCACCCTTACACCTTTATTCTCCACATCCTATAGTGATGTTCCTTTTGTATTTCTAAAGTATATTCTTTCAAGGCCTCACTTAAATCTCACTTCTTCAGTAAGCCTTTCCTGACCCTTGGTAAGCTAGCTCACTCCTTGTAGTTTGACTCTTGGTCGCTTCCTGTCTCCTATCTGTCCTTTTATCTCACCAGCAAAATTATAAGCTGTGTTGAACACAGGCCCCAGAGCACTCCTTTCTGTCAGTTCTCACGTAGCACCAAGTCTGCAGTGATTGCTGAGTTAATCATCTTGTCTACACGTCAGCAGGAGGGAGACAAAGGAAAAGAGACTTGTTGCTAAAATCTGACTCATTGCTAGAATTACAGGAACTTTCTCTCCACATTGCTGAGTACAGAGCTTTGTCCAGTATCATGAATCACAGAACATCACCAAATTAATTTTCCCTCAATATGAGAAAAATAAAACCTTTAAAATATTAAAAAGTATTATCAATCGTAAGAGAAGGCATCATGACATATGGGCCATGTTCCTGGCTATAACATTTCCAGACCTTGTACAAGCCAATAAACGTTAGCCTCACCTACAGAATGGAAATAATTATGTGTAGCTATTGAAGTTGATACATGTGAGGCTAAAAGTTAAAGATCTTGAGGTTTAATCTACTTTTCTTAAAAAAACAAACAAACAAACAAACAAAAACTCTTGAACCTTCAGTATATTGTTTTGAATCAGGCAGCTTTCTCTGTGAAATCCACTAAGAAGATAGCCTCTGAACTAAAGCATGTTGCAATAAGATTCAAAATAAAAAAGCCATGACTGAGTGCCCAGCATGGCAAAGCCACATGCAAGGCTTGAGGGGATGAAGTTGGAACCAGACTTTCGCTGAGGGCAAAAATTCAAGTTTCTGGGTCAGTTAGGGAGCGTGGTTTTCAGATTTTCCGATAACGTTATCAACTGAAATCTCAGTTCTAAGTACAGAATCCAAATATCATTCCAATATCCTGCCAGGGTTATCTTTCATAGAATGAGAGAGACAGCAATCACCTAATTAAGCCTCGGGTTAGAGCAAGATCACATTCACCACCAGGAATTTCTATGTAGGATATGAGAAGACGGGCAAGATGAGACAATAGAGTTCCTTATGCGCCAGTGAGTTTGTCCATGTTAAGCGCCAGTACATTTCATTGCCACTAAAGACCACAAGCTATCCATCCCTTGTTTCTTTATATAGTACATTAAACACAGGAGGCTTCTTTCTCATCCTAAATTATCAAGAGAAATGAATTTAATTGGCTCTAAAAGGGGCCAGAAATAACCTTTCTGTGATTGAGTTTTGCCATTCTTTTTCCTAAAAAGAGGGATTGGACTATGCCCTTTCATGTGACTGCAAAGTAGATGTTATGCTTGAGAGAAGTTTCAGCCATTTCAAAACTTGTCTGTTCTCTCCCAGTGACTCTTCTGCACTCTCCTGTTAAGATTCTGAAATAAGGAAGTTAACAGGCTCAGAGATCCCACTGTTTCCTATTTCTATTTCCAGTAATAGCTCTCAGGTCTACTTTGTCACCAAGACCCACAGAATTGAATGTGATTGCAGCAAAAGGTACTATGAGTGGAAAATGAATTCCTTATGTTGAAAACAAAAAAAAATGCGTGGGTGCTTTAGGAATGAGACTGTAGACAATGATGGACTTTTCAACAACGTATTACAAAGGGATGGCTAAGCTGACAGATGATTTAGACGATTGACATAATGTTTGAAAATAATAAAGTTGAATTTTCCAATTTATTATGGCTTTCATGCATTTTCCTTTTAAACTGCTGGTTATAATGCTTACCAAAATTTTATATGTACAATCTATTTTGATGTGTTTTGTCAGCAAAAATTCATAAAGCAATATAAGCTCATAGAAAGTCTACTTACCTTGTAGTTTTCTTCCAGGAAATATAAACCCTTGGCTCAAGTCTTGACAGATGATTCTTACACACAAAAGGCACCCAGTTGTCTGTGGCTACATGGTCAAAATTAAAATGGAGATGTCATTTGAGATTTGGATGCTCAGTGACCTAATGAACTGAGAAAAAACTTTTGGGAATTTGGACAACTAACTAGCATAGTGTGCTCTATATTTTAGTTTCTTTAACATATATCCAGGGCACTTTGTTTTACCTTTCTGCCATAATCAATTTTTTTTAAATTTAAGGAGCATATCCAGTAGAGTTGCATCCTACACAGTGGGTAGGTAAGAAATTCAGCTTGTAAAATCTGAAATTTTTACATATATATAATTACATATAATTACATATAGATAAATTAGTTGAAACTTTTAAAATTACCCATGAAGTATAATGAAGTGCATATCATTTATATAAACAAGCTTATACACTGTAGATATGAGGTCAGACAATTAATTTTGCAGACTCATCCTAGAAAAAGGGCTACCTACCTCATCACTGAGTATCACTATGGTCACCTTTGAAGTACTCCCCTTGGGAAGCTGTACACCAATGCCAGTACCTAGTTCACCCTTCAAAGAAATTTTGGAACTCTTTCTGGAATGGCCACCAGAGCTGTCATTGTCCCCAAAAATCTGAAAATTAAATTCAAGAACTTGCCATCGTGCGCTTACATTGGCAGCACTGTACAGACCGCTCAGTAAGGTGTCATAATAACCTCACCAAGGTATGATGACAGCTCTGATGGCCGTTCCGAAGAAAGAGTTCCAAAATTGCTTTTTATAATTATAAAATATACATAACATAAAATTTATTATTTTAACCATTTAAATGTATAGTTCAGTGACATTAAGTACAATATATTCACATTATTGTGCAACTAATATCTCTATGCATCCCCAGAATATTTTTCATCTTCCCAAACTGAAACCATGTACATACTCTTTACATAATAATTCCCCACCCCTCCACCCCCACATCTTCTGCAATGACCATTCTACTTTCTGTCTCTCTGAATTCCATTATTCTAAGTGCCTCATGTAGATGGATCATTCAGTACTTTTTTTGTGACTAGCTTATTTCACTAACCATATTGTCTTCAGGATTCATGTGTCAGAATTCACTATATGTCAGAATTTTTTTCCTATTTAAAGCTAAATAATATTCCATTGTATGTAAATTTCACAATCTGTTTATCCATTCATCTGTTGATAGACTCTTGAGTTGCTTCTATGTTTTAGCTATTATGAATTGTACTGTTATGAATCTAGGTGTACAAGTATCTATTTGCGTCCCTGTTTTCAATTATTTAAGGTCTTACCCAGAAGTAAAAATGCTGGATCATACGGTAATCTTATTTTCAGTTTGCAAGGAGCCAACACCCTGTCTCCATAGTGGCTGCACTGTTTTATGTCTCCACCAGCATTGCACAATAGTTCCAATTTCTCCACACCTTCATCAACACATGTTATTTTCTGTTTTGTTGTTGTTGTTGTTGTTATTGTTATAGATATACAATAGCCATCCTAATGAATGTGAAGTGGTATTTTGTGTTTTTGATTCACATTTCCCTAATCATTAGTAATGGTGAGCATCTTTTCATGTGTTAATTGGCCATTTGTCTATCTTCTTTAGAAAAATGTCTATTCAAGTATTTTGTCCATTTTTTAATCAAGTCGTTTGTTTATTTGTTGTTGGATTGTAAGAATCACATATGTTTTAATAAGTTGAATGCACAATATGATTCCATTATAATGCATTCTGAGGAATTTGATTCAGGGGAACTTGAGATATAATGTTTTATTATAAAACACCCAGTGCTTTGGCAATATACTGGCTATTATCAATAGTAGAGAACATGTCATGGGGAAAGAAGATATTTAAGTGGAAGAGGATAATAGGCAGAAACCACTGGATTGCTCACTCCACTACATTTTGCCAAACCTTGTGTTAGTTTGATGGGTAAGTTAGAAATTTAGGAAGTGACTCATTCTCCCACTCCTGATGGATGCATTACAAAAGACATTGCGTGCACTACTTAGAAGCAGTAGGCACCCAAACAGAGTAAGTGGGCTCGGTAAACGGGCTTCGGAGTTGTCAAGCAGGGCTGACTTCTCCGTTGCTAGGCTATGGAGAAACAGCCTCAGATTGTCTTCATGGTGCAGGTCACTGTGACCTCCAGTGTTCTGGCTCCACCTCTGAAATCCCTCCCCTCAGCTAGGGAAGTTCTGCCAAACCCTTGTGATAGGAAAACCTACAGCAAGCAGTCTGCCGCCACCTCTGCAGGGTCTGTGGTTTCCGAGCTGTGTTCCACTCACCTGTGTCTGGCCCCAACTTGCCCATTCACAGGTTTCTCCTGCCCACCCTGCCCATGCTCTCCTCACTCCAGCACCCCCTACAGCAGTCTGGCGAACCCTGCCGTCATCCATCCTGAGCACGTGTTGCAAGTCACGGGGACCTGTTGCAGCAGGCACTGTGGGGAGCTGGGAGGTGTTCCAGAAACTGGTTGTAAGGGCTCCTTCTTACTGGTTAAGATTAAGTGAGACTTGAGGATGATAAGATTGTTTAGAAAGCTGGATGTGGGGCCTCTGTAGTAGGTCTTAGTCCTGCCATCATTAGAAGCACGGATAGGACGTGCCTTTCAAGTCCGGGCGGATGCACCTTTGCAGGAATACCCCGAGGCCTTTCCACTTGAAACCACACAGGGCAAATCCCGTTTTGAAAACTGCAAGAGTTTGTTTGTTTTGCCAACACTGTGAAGGTTCCTCACTGATGCACAGACAGATATATTTAACCACATGGAAATCATACAAGTGTTTTTCATACTTCTCTCTATCACATACTACTTGAAACAACACTCTTTGTCATACTTCCCTTTCTTTATTCAACACGCAGTTCTTAAGCAAAGGCGTGTGCCTAGCACAGAGCTAGGCATGAAGGAGCAAGGCATCATCATGGATAAGATTATATACTTTATAATATATACTACATGCTTATACTGTATCCCAGGTCTGCCACTCATGAATGGAACCCAAGGCAAGTGTCATAAACCCATTTGTACTCATTTGGCTCATTTGTAAAATGTTGAGAGTGAGAGTAACCTTCACAACATAGTTTAACGTAGCAAGGATCGTCTAATGTACACGTATCTAAACTGCTAAGCACAATGCCTGGCACAGAGTAGAAATTCAATAATTATAATATTGCTATTACTTATGAATGGAGAATTGGGATATAAGGTTTAACCCTTAAGTAATGCCTCAGCTAGTAGGGAGACAAGCATGTGATCAATTATAAGACAGTCTAAGTACAATATAAGGAAGATAGTGAAGTAGAAGGGCCAAGGGAGAGAGAAGACTAATTAATTCTGCCTCTAAGCAGGGAGTATAGAACTTCTTGTGGATGACATCTCAAGGATGGAATTTAACAAAAGAAAAAGATTTTGCTAACTCCTTTAATATTATAATTTTTTTTGTATTCGGTGTGTTTCTCAAATTGTCCCTTCAGCCTGTAGTATCCTTTCTCTCTTGCATTCCGCAGTACAAATTTTATCAATACTCTAATCCTTTAAGGCCATGCTCAGATGTCAAGTCTTCCTTGATTCCTTCCCTGTTGAGTGAATAAATTAAATATTACTTGAAAGTACACTTGTATGCTGAGGCCTGAAAATAGTTTTTTCCTACACAGAAATTTATTTTGGCAAGAGAATTGCTATACTGGAATATAACCTGTATTAACATGAGTGCCATCAATCATTTGCTGAGACGAGTATGATCAACATTTCCATTTTTGATCCAATTAAAGCTAGTGGAGCTAGAAAAACCATATGGACTCCTTTTTCTTTGTAAGTGGTGTCAATTTTCATGGCACAATTACCCAGCTGATTCAGAGACAATAACGTGCCAGTGGAGTTTGGACACAATCCGCTGATATAACATAAAGGTCTTAGAACAATAAATAAAACCAATAACATAGGGAACTGATGGCCTCAGTATATTAGATCCATCAGTACATTTAGTAACAACTAAATGAAAGAAAACCACATTCTATTATAGCAAGCTAGAGAGGCCTGTTGCTTATCCCTTTTTGCTAAATAGCTCTAACTAGGTAATATTCAGTGACATTAAAAATAATCAGTAAATTTTACTGCATAAATCATCAAGGCAAATTATAGCTATAATAATTGCAGAAAAATAAAACGCAGGAGGCAGTACACAACATATATCCAAATTTCTGAGAAAATGCAGAATTTATATTTTTGCCTTGAAAATGAATAATAAAATCGATGATAACTTGGATTTTACAGAAGTCACAAATCAACTATCTAACATAGAAATGTGATCTATTGACATCTTATTTGTTTGACCCATCTAACATTTAAAATAATTTGTAATTAAAATATTTCACATGAAAATCCAGATTTTCTTTTCTTTTTTTTCTTAAATGGGAACCCTGGGGCACTCCATGTGCAGGTATCTGTAACGCTCTCACCCTAGCCCTTTTAAAGACTTCACTCAACAAATCCCTACTTCACAGATCACCTTACTTGCAGGCTTCCCCTGAATATCCATTCAAAAATTGCCCTGGACGAGCTCCCTATCACTCTTCTCTGGTTTGCTTTTCTCTACAGCATTTATGGTCTTTATACTCAGTTTACTTATTCATGAAAGTCTGGGCAGGGGGCATAGATTCAGTTTGTTTTGTTCGTCATCTGAAATGTGAATATATAGCATCCACTCAATTAATATTTATTAATTAAGTCTGGCAACACTGGGGCTATATTTTTGCATATCATAACTGGTATAATCTAAATAGAAACCACCTTCATTAGACAAGTCTCGTACTCTCTAACTCACCATCATCCCCCCCATCCTCATAACTTAGTCCTCTCTTTATCAGCATAGTTTAAAAAAATATTAGCCTCATTCTAACCACACAGAAATCCTACAATAATAAATAAACATACAAAGTAAGTTCTAAAATATAGTATGCAAGACCCTGTGTTACATGCTTTTATCTACATAAATGTCTATTTTACAAAAGAGAATCTGAGGTTCTGAGGTAAAGTCAGGTGCCTAAGAAGGGAGCCCTGAGGTTTAAACCACAATTAATCTGATCTCAAAGCTGTGTTCTTAACTTCTGTGGGCCATAGAATTTATTAAGGCATACCATGAGTATTTTTATCTGTGACAAAATAGAGATTGAAACCTCTTTATATAACCAAGACTTTATTCACCCTAAACCTAACAAAAGCAAAGCTACCTGCTCAAAGAAAGAAAGGAAAAATATTTCAGAAGATGTCTCAAACGTCCCGTAGTAAAACCAGAAATAATGTCTCCAATGTTATTTTGCTGTGTTGCTGCCATCATGAAAAAAACTTAGTTCAAGTACATTCAAATATAATACAATAAATTGATACTCAGAAGAAACAGCCACTCCTCAAGGCTTCCCAGTTTTCTTCCTCTCCCTCTTCTTCTCCAATGTGGCCAAAGTAAGAACTATTTTCTTTCTCTCACCTTATTCCTTGACTGTTGGATCTCGCAATCCCACCCTCGTTGCCTCTTTTCCTCTTGTAGGAGACAAATATTCACATGTCTGCATTCCCCTTTGTATGCATGAGGTTTGGAGGAAAGAAAATAAAGAATCACCTTGCTGGTAACCCCTAAGGACCTTTTTTTGCTTTTTATTTGCTGAGTTGTTGGGAGGAGTAATTTTATGTTTTTAATTTTTTTCATTATATGTTTTTTCTAATGTCTCTTAAGTACCCCAATGGGGTATATGTTTGTGGCTTAAGGAGTTACACAGTCTGGTGAGATATACAAATTTGGAGAAAGCCACTTGAAGCAGTTCAGGTCCTGGTATGAGACTCCCTAGGCCTAAGCCAGAGGACACCTGGCAGGACAGAACCTCTTCTGCCTGAGGGCGGTAGGAAGAAGTTCCACGCTGTGGTGTTTTGTGCTTACAAGTGGCACACTTCAGATGGTGCTAACACATAAAGACATTTTAAATACAATTTTAGAAAACTCATGCTTCTTTTTGAGACCAGTGAAGTTTATATAGAACCTGTGTAATCCCAAGTATCGTGATTTGACTGTGCAAAAGAGGGTGAGGGAAGAGGAGGGAGGTAATTTACTGTGATTTCTTAATCAAAATAATTTACTTGAATGGCACCAAAAACTGTCAAATTTAGGTCAAACGTAAAAGTCCCTATTCATCTGAGAACACTAAACTGTGATACAAGCAATTCAGAGGCCAGATGAGGGAGAATCAAATTAGCACCCACAGCATACACATAAGACACATTTAAAGATGTCCTTCACGCCCGATGGTATTGAAGTTCGTTAGCTCATTAGCTGCTGAAGGAGCACATTGGTTTTGATATGCACCTCTTTCTCATGATGAAGAGGAAAAAAGATGGCTTTCCAACAGAAATATTTTTATATGCAGGCTAAGTAGGTCTCCTCCTGAAAATTTTCCTCAATGCCGCCGCATCTGTGCCCACACGGTGTTTGAGGACTGCCGCCGCGTTTGGGCCTGCTGCGGGCCTCTCAGCAGCCTGCGCACTGAGATCATGAGGCACCCTGCTCTTTGGAAAGGAAAAGTAAATACTGGGCTGCTCAAACTGAGGTCATAGTTTCTCCATGTCTAGACGCCACGAGTTACCGGTGCCTTCTGGACTGAGCTTTCCATGGATTTCTAAATGTATGAATTGCTTTGTATTTGGTTGCATAAAATGTGCTGCACTGCCAGACAAGTTTCAAAATTGTATTTTAGATCTTTCCGATAAGTCCCTGGTCGAGCTATTTTTTTTTTCCCCTCCACCTAGAGCAAACGACTCTACCTAATGAATTAGTGGACAATATGATGGCTGTTTTCCATATTTTCAAACTCACGAGGCAAATGGTTTTTACTTTTTGTAAACTAGCTTTATTTTTTGTTCCACTGGTGCTGTATCTTTCTTCAACCAGTTTGAGGTTAAATGAAAAAGAGAGAGAAGAAAAAGAAATATCTACTTAAAGTAGCATAAGAAAACAATTGCTTGTTGTGGGAAAAAAACGAATGAAAATTATTTTTTCTTTTTAAATTACATTTCTCCTTATAGATAGGCCATTTTGCTTTGGTTCTTTTATTGCCTTACTCTGTCACAACATATAAGAAAACTGAAGTATGAGAAAAGACACACTCATACACATGTGTTTTTAAAGATAGTCCAGGGAAATAAGTCTTTATGAATAGGCCTGAACAATTCTACAAACTGTATGACTTTCGGATTCTATATAGTTACTTTTTTAAATTCACCAAATAATTACGAATGCAGATCCATACATATACTTCTGCAAACAAAAAATGATTTATTACTTGTTATACCAATGTCCACATAAAATGTAGGCTCTGTGTGTGTGTCTGCTAGAGAAAAAAAAAAAATGTGTTCTAAAAAATATCCTGTGGGCCTCTGTGACTATTTTAGGACACAATGTATTTTTTTCAGGATTTTTTTTTCTATTCTGAGTAAAGAATATGCCATAATTTCTAAGTCTTCAATTGTCTTCAATTGATCTACATTTTGTTATTTAGAGAATACATCATAATATATTCTTTGAAATGTGATTTCTAGTGATGTTTTAGTTATTTATATTTTTCAATTGAAAATAAGCTATTAGGAGCCTACATAATAAAACCATAAAATAATCTACTCCTTTTAGTTGCTATCAGAATTTTTTGTTACATTGATTTGTCTAAAGCAAGTTGGTCTCTGTAGAAATGTCTGACCAATGATCGTTTTGAGAGTTTTTCTTTGAGAGAAGAACAGAACTACCTCCACGCCACTAGTACCATGATCATAATAGTAGTCAAAACAAATTTTGGAATTATTTTATTAGCCAAACATTAATGCAGTAGAATTTACCCTAGCCTGTTTCCAGAGGAGTGAGCCCCAACAGTAAAAATTCTTTACGTTGGCTTTCTTCTTGGTGTGTGTGGTGATTTTTTTTGCTTCTTAAAAGAACAGGGGGTGTACTGAGAATCCACGTGCTGTTTCACCTACTCTTTTCACGTGCATTTCCCGTTACTTAAAGTCTATCCCCTTTTCTCTTCTTGCCCCACTTCCATTTGCCCTTCAGTGTTTCATCTTATGAAGCTTCCTCCTATCCTTCAATTTCTGTTCAATAACCTCGGATTACATTTTGTACTTATTTCTGTTACCATACTGGTCATATTTTATTATAGCAAGTTATTTCTATACCTCTTTCCTTCCCTGTGAGTTTTCTAAAAGCAGAAATCTTAAACACCTCACCCCGCTTATCAATAAATATCAATTTATTAATCATTAAGTATGTATTTAATGAAGATTTTTAACTAGTTATCATTTCAAAAGATAATTGAGCTCCACAAGTTATACAACAGTAAATTACAACTGAAACAGAGGGTTGAATTTAAAAAAAAATACCATAATAAAATATTAATGAAAGGGTGAGGAGAAAAAAATTGTGCTTTTCTTAGCAGTTGAATTTGCTTCTAAGAAATGAGAGGTTTTTGTTGATTAGTTGCATGGGGTAAAATGTGTAAGACTCTAAAAGCAAGATTGAACAATAATAGTTACTTATTGAGCTTTAAGAAATCAAGCTCAGTTTCATGTATAGCTTTTGTTGTCCTAACTCAGATTAGGCATGTAAAATTGGATCAGGCACTGAATTGTTTCAGAAAATAGAAAGGATTTCAGAGACCATGAAAAAAACATAGGAGAGAAGAAAAAAGAGGGTTTTGACATATACAAAGGGAACTTGGGGGAGGGGCAGGAATGTCTATTAGAAATACTTACCTTTTTCGAGGCAAAATTTATGTACATTGTAATATGTTTTTTTCTTCCCATGAAATTGATGACAAAGTCTATTTTACTCATGAGCATATCATGGATTTTAATGTGTATTTTGAAGGTTAAAATGAAATCAAGAATATATTTGCAAGACTGCTATTGGACAAGACCATATAAAAAAAACACCATATCTGTGTTTATAGTGGTTATTCTAAGAAACACGTTTAGTGGTTATGTAGAAGTATGATAATGCTTTAAATTATTAAGCGATGGGGGAAAGAATATTAGCAGACTAAATTGCAGGAAGTTTAAAATTTTATGTCATAGAAAAAAACATTTAGCTTTAAAAGTATACCAAGAAAATATTAGTAGGACAGTGTTCATTCATCTGTAAGAACTCATAAAAATTCCTAAGAAAACATCAAGACACTAATATGGTAAGAAAGATGAAGAAACAGTTGATGATTAGTAAACAAGCATATGGGGAAATGCTCAAGCTCATTGGTTATTAAAATAATGTAAATTGAAAAAATAACATTACCTTTTTATACTAAATTAGTAAAGTTTAAAAGTGACATTATAACCCCATGTGAGTACATGTTTGCAAGTAGTATGCATTTATTTTCAGCTTTGGGCAGTTTAAATTGAATGATTCTTTCAGGAAAAAAGTTACTTTATGCTTCAAAAACCATAAATATGTTTATATTCTTTAATCCAGTATTCCTGGAATTTAACCCAAGAAAATAATCCAAAGGCAAAAAGTATCATATAGATAAAGTTGTACAAAATATGACAAATTAAACTGTTGGTTTTTAGGGGCAATGATATTTTCAAGGCTTTGACATTTTTTTCTTCATAATATTCTAGTGTTGCATTTAAATTTTAAAAAAGAATGAACTCTTCTTAAAATTACATTTTTAAAAACAATATTTATTTTTCTTCTATCAAAAATAGGTAAGACCATTTTTATTGTGTAAATTTTGCTCAAAGCATAGAGTGAATAAGTATTACACGAATTGAAAGTTAGCTTATAATAGTGTTTTGGTTTCAGAATTGTCATAATGTTTAAAGCATTCATTACTATTTCTTGAACTTAATCCATATATAGTATTGTTCTGCTTTTAAATGAAACAAGATTGGTTTTACAATACAGTATTCTGACATTATTTCAGATTTCCACTAAAATTGGACAAGTTTTATAATTTAATAATCTTTTTATGATCAAAGAGTAATACATTGTCACTGTAGTAAATTTAGAAAAATAGAGAAAAGCATGAAGAAAAAAAATCCTCAGCCTCTCACAACCCAAAGATAGCCATTATTAATATTTGACCCTTTTCATTGTATATTCACCAAGAAATAGAATCATAACATGCAAAATGTTTTATAAACCTCTCTTTGACTTTATATAGCATGATGTATTTGTGCATTTCATTAAATATTTTACAGCACCACAATTTTTAATCCCTGTGTGGTATCTAAACCTGCCTTATAGTTAATTCAATATCAAATGATGAATTAGCTCTGTTTTTCTGAAAGAAGAGCCAAAAAAGGGAAAGTCATGCAAATACCTTCTGAAGAAAGAGAAACTGGGAAACATTTTAACAAAGACTGCTTCTGTCCACCCAATTCCCTATAAGTCTGCTTTAGATGTCAAATGTTTTTGGTTTATTGTGATTTTCACCGTAATTCAACAGTCAATATTCTGCTGTCAGACGTGAGTTTACATGTGAAGAATAGGAAAGGAACTTAACTAGGAAGCACTGAGATCAGGGAATTGAATTTGCATCTAATTTACTAAGCATACATGTTTACATGACCTTCAGAAAAAGGAATTAAACCAGTTTTTCACTAGCTCAAGGCACTCTACATTAAAGAGGCGATTGAATCAGGAATCTAAAATACCTCTTACAAGACAGCTAAGCTAAGATAAAATTACTTTAATTAAAATACACTTCACTATTAAACTCATAGTAACTTTAACATGCATATTGATCACACTAAGAAACTACAGGTGTGAGTTTTATTTCTAGTTGAGTTGTTACCTGACATACAGACCATTTTACTAAGCACAAAATAGTCTTACCTCTTAAGATTATATTTTAAAATCTCATTTCAAAGCATCCAGATTTTCTGTAGGCAATTTTTAAAATCAGTTCCAGATCTATGATTAATGATAATGTGCTGTATAAAATTGATATAAAATCAGGAAGCATGGGTTAGGGACCAGCTCCATCATTAAATGTCCATATGATCATAAGCAAGTAACTTAAGCTTTTTAGGACTTACTTTTATCACCTTTAAATAAAATTGTTGGATTGTATAACCTTTGAGATTTCAGCTAGATCTAATGTTTTGGTTTTCTAGTCTGTATTCTCCATCCTTTCTGGAAAGACATCAAAGTGGTATCAGTATACTGCAAGGGAAAGGCTGTATGTTGCAGCCTTAAGGATGGAATAAAACAGCTAAATCTCATCCCATTCTCAGGTTTCCACTAACTCAGAGAAACACATAACTGAATATTTATTCAATGAAAAGAATGAATATGTGAACAAACTGTTATAAATATATATATATATGGCAAGAAGAGAAATGGATTAGCATATCAATACAGTACTATCTGTTGCCAGGACTGTGTAAAGCACAGCTATATTGAACTTACATTCAATTCCATTTTCTTTATTATATATTTAACCTTCAGCTTATATGTACAAAAGATTCTACCATTAAAGCAAAGTTACAGAAAGAGGAAGTCTTAGAATCCAAACAGATGAGAGGGGAATAAATATTCCAGTTGTTAAAAATTATTCTTGTATTTGTCTTTTAAAGATAACCTATCTAATTTCCTTTAGACGTATAACTAAGAATTCATTTCCCTTGGGAATAGAAGTGTGAGATATGATCAATGGAAAAAGAGGTATCACCAATTTGGGGAGAATTCAGAAAAGAAAACTAAAAACAATGAAAAAGCTTCAGGGATTTCAGAAGAAATAATTAAAAGAATTATAGGTCGCCTGACACAGAGGTAGAGGAGAGCAGCACTATTCAAAACAACCTGAGGATTTAACAATGTTTTTGTTACATAGGAGTTAATTCAAGTGCGGAGGAGTAAGGGTCAACATTGCTCAAGGCCAAGCAACTGGAGTGGAATACCATATGGAAAACCATCCAAATATAAACTTCTTTATAATTAAGCATTCATTTATATGCTCACAGAAAGAGCAGACTGAGAAAGAGTAGGTTCTTTTGGGGATCAAAAGAAATATTTAAATGAAGGCTGAGGAAATTCAATAGAATTTTCTTTCAGTTCGTTTTCTGGAAGTAAGCAAGAGAAGCCAACTTTGACTAGCTGTTCAGTACATAGTTCAACACTTGCTGCCGCATCTGTGTAAGTGGTGCTCCAGCCTCTCGAGTCCTGCTCTCATGATGCTCATATTCTAAGGGAGAGAAAGGAGGAAAGATGTACTAAACAGAGGGTTGTGTCATAGGTCAAGGGATGTGAAGTGTATAAAGAAAATAAAGCCAGATGACAAGGAGAGTGACTGGGGTGGGCATTAATTTATAGGAGGGTTCAGAAAAATTATTTTTGATAAGGGGACATTGGAACAGAGACCTGAACAAAAAGAGGGGGCAAAAAATTTTGTATCTCCAGGGCAAGAACATTCAAAAAAGAGTAATAAAAGTAAGTGCAAAGACCCTGGAGCAGCCACGTTCGGCATATTCGAGGAAGAGCAAGAAGATCAGTGTAGAGGAAGTACAGTACCAAGGTATTAAAAGGAGGAGACAAGTTCAGAAAGGTGGCACAGGGCAGATCATAGTGAGCATGTAGTTCAAGGTAAGAATTTAAATTTGGTTCTGAGCCAGATGAAAAGCTACTGGATGGCTTTGAACAGAAAAGCATTATTTGTAACTTCTTTTTCAAAGAATCTTTCTGATTGCTATAGGGAGATGAGAACAGGGAACATCTTAGATCATTGATTAGTTCATCTGGGAAACCACAGTGGTGAGAACGGGAAAAGAAGTGGTTGGAATACTTGTATGCATAACGTTTAATGGGGAAAGCCAAAAGGATTTGCTGATGAATTTGGATGTAAAATGTGAGGGGGAAAGAAAGGGAAAGGCAAATACTAAGCTTATGATTACTTCTAAAATGTAAGTACTGTAGAGAAGATCTTTCATTATTTTCTTATTGATGTGTTCCAAGCACATGAAACAGTCTGAAAAACAGTCAGTTCTCCATAAATGTGTGTCCAGTGGATACTGTTTGGTCTGAGATAGTTGGAAAAACAGATTTGCTATTTACTGAGATGAAGAACACCATGGTTGGAGCAAGAAATCGGGACTTCAATTTGGTAAATATTAAGTAGAGATCTCAATTGGAAGTCCAAGCAAAAACATGCAGAATTAATAGTTGGACACACACGTCAAATTTTCAGGGGTGAACGGGGCTGTAGACATTAACTTGAGAGTTCTTATGATATTTTGAATCCTTAGAACTAGATGAAATCACTTAGTATCTGATTCTAGATACAGGAGAAAATACACCTAAAAATTAAGCACTAAGGTACGCCAACATTTAGAGGCTGAGGAAATAAGAAAGATCCAGAAAAAGGGCCAAGAAGGAGGGCTCATGAGATAAAGAACAATAAAAATTGTGAGTGCTAGAATCCAAGTGAAGAAAACGTTTCAAGAAGAGAAAACCAATTAATTATGTCAACTATTGTTAAGAGCTCAATTAGGATGAAGAGTGAGAAACATTAAATTTATCATTAGTGACACTGCGAAGAACTATTTAAGTTAGGACAAAAGTCTAATTGGAGTAAATTCAATAAAACGTGAGTGAAAAACAAGTGCAGTACCAGTGAGTTTAGACTATTCTTTCAAGCAGTTTTACTTTTAAAGTGACCAAAAAATTGAAGTTTAGAATTCTGAGAGGACTTTTACAAGATAGGACTGTTACAACGTGTGTGTGTGTGTATGTGTGTGTGTGTGTGTGTGTGTGTGTGTATGTGTGTGTGTGAACAGAAGGAAAAAACAATGAAACATTAGATATAGGATAATTGCAGTAATCCTTGAGAAGTCACAAATAGATGAGATACAAGGCAGAAGATGACAAACTGGCCTTAAATAGAAGCACAGAGTTAAGAAGGAATGCAAAATATATAAATAAAGATACAAGTATATTTTTGTTTCCCTTGGAGAATTATGTCAATACTTGAAATAATTCTTCCTGTAAATTTATCATTACTTCTCAGCCTTTTGGCTAAGATCAAGTGTGAGCTCATTCATCAGCTAATAATGAAAAGTAGAGAGAAGTTATAAGGAATTTTGAAGAAAGAGAAAGAGTGAAATAGACCTCCACATGAGTGGAAAGGTGATTAGAGAAATGTGTAGTTGAGGTTGCAGGTAACACCAAGAACCACTTAAATAACGTGATAAGGCTCCATAAATCTACGATGTATAGTCATGAATTTGAAGTGAAAATGAGCAGTATAATTGTGTTTTTCCAGCCATGTTCTGCAGCTTCGGTGCAAGAACAGAGTAGGAGCACATTATAGGTAGATTTAATCAGCACTGAGGGTTTTTTTCTCAGAAGTTTTGACAGAAGGAGATAAGGTCAAGAAATTAATGCTATGTCAAGGGAGTAATTATAATATTGTATCCGGAGATTTGATTCACATAAGAAGAAATGTGAGGTCAGGGGGGAGGAATGAACAACCATGAAAAAATCATGGAGTCAGTGGATCAGAAACCTCCTGTGGTATCGTTGGATTCAAGGTACCAGTAGGTTGAAATGAAATGTTAAAAGGTGGAGGTCAGAGAGCCATATTCGTGAACTTGAGGTGATGAGGTTTGCCTATTGTAATGACCATGCAAACGGGGAATTGACCTGGAATGAAGGATAAGAACATTGGAGACTCTAAAAGGTCTGGTGGTTAAAAAAAGAAAAAAAAGCCAAATTGATACTGAAATCACAATGACACAAGAAGTAAAAGCATACAGAGATTAAGAGGAGTGGTAAAATAATGGGACAACGACTGATTACTCACTGAAGGAAGGGCTGGATAGCCAGTTCTTGAGAAGAGCAGGATTTGAACAGGAACACGTGGACCTTATTTCATCAGATGACTCAGCTCCTACCACCTTCCATTCTGGTTACCTTTGCTAAATCTGAGAATGCTAGAGGAGCCTCTGATTAACCAGTTTGGTTAAGGAATTCAGACCTTAGTAACAGTGTGTAATACTAGGCCCTCTCCTTGGCCAAGGACATGAGGATCTGAAGCCAAAAGAAGTAAAAGAACAGATGTTAGGGTGACATAACAGTCATGGTAAAGTATATCAGCCAGTATGAGAGTAGAGATGGCAAAATGTCCCCACTGAGGCAAAAGAATTCTTTTTAAGTGTTAGATAAAGGTACATCAGTTGCTGGGAGTTTTGAGTGCATCAGCTTCTAGAATAAAATTGAAAAACAAAAATTTAAGTCTATTTCCTACTACAATCTTACTAAGCAAGTCTTGGCATCAATATTGTTGATATTTAAAAAGGTTCCTTACTCATATTGTATCTACTGTTTGTGTGCAATCTTTAGCTATAGAGGAATATTCTTTAAACCAAATGAAAAAAACTCTGCATTTTTAACTTAAAAAATGAAAACATTTATTGAGTATCCATCATCTTCCTCATACTGAGCAGCAAAAGCAATGGAAAGGTAAGGGGCTGGCATCCCACTCCTCAAATAACCTGGGAGGGAAGAGAATACCAAGGGCAACAATTGATGGCATGGATGACATTGATATGGATAGATACAGATATATAGAGACAGGTAGATGATGTAGATCTGTCAGCATCAATTGTTGCCTATGGTTATTTTTTTTACAATATTAATATATTCTTATTGTAACAAAATGCCAATGTTAATGAATTAAGAAGTAAAAAATCATTATTCACCACCTCTAATTTTTCAACATCAAACTCTCCATGTCACATCACCCTTATTAGGTTATAGAATTAAAATGTTTTACCCATTCAAATGTATCACTTCTTGTGTAACTTTTTTGTCAAATATTCTCCAAGTATTCTGCCAGTCGTTCAGCTTGGTTTTGTCATTGATGTTATTGCTTTACTATTTAGATACTTAATGTGTTTTTGTGTCTGTTTTAGGGTATGGACTAAATGTTTTTTGTAAAAAACATCCAATTGTCCCAACAAAGTTGTAGGCCATCTTTTCACCATTAATTTAAATGCATCTGGATTATTGCTTTGGACAGCTGATCTTTTTATCTAGTTAACATCGCATCTAACTACCTTCTACTGACAAATAGCTCTATGTTCCTTGGGAGGTACTGTCAACCCTTTCTTCCATGGCGTTCTCATGGAGATCTCAATAATATAATTCAGTCTGCTGAAGCCAGACAGATGGTCAAACCACCCAGTCCAGATCAGTTTGATTGTGTCTGTCAGGAATTTTAATCCTAGGAGCTGAAACAATGTGATGGACAGCTTATAGAACCAAAGATTTGTATTTTGCCAAAGTCAGTGACCACTCTTCTCCTTTTCTCACTTGTTCTCTCAGTAGCATGAGACCTACTAGTACGTGGGGTAGTCAAGAAATTCATGGAATGAAGGGGAAGAAGGGTAAAAAAAAAACAATTTCTTATTTTTCCTTTTCAATATATTCACCCTTAGCCCTAATACACTTTTCAGATCTTTCAATGAGGTTATTTCTACCCTCAAAAAAATGCTTTGTTTTTGCCCTCAAATTGCAGCTTTAACCTATTCGTCATCTGTAAATTTCCTCTCTAAAAGCTGTCGGTTTTATTTTTTTTATATTTGGGAACAAATAATAATCAGATGGAGCCAGGTCTGGACTGTAGGGGTGGTGGTTTAACGTTTGGAAGCCACAGTCTTGAAGAATAGCCAATGGAATACTGCTCTTTGTGCACAGACGCGTTGTGCAAAAAAAGCACCCCTTTGGTCCATTTTCCTCTCCTTTTCTCCCTCACAGATTCTTTTAACTGTTTCAGCAGGCTGGAATAGTACTCTCCCATTATTGTGGCACTCTTATTCTTGTAATCAATCAGCAGGATACCTTCCAGATCCTAAAAGACAGTAGCCATGATTTTCCCAGCTGATTGCGACACCTTGAACTTCTTAGGGCGTGGGTTGCCCTTTTCGTGCCACCGCATGGACTCCTGCTTTGACTCAGGCTCATTATGATAAACCCAAGTTTTATCCCCAGTGACAATCCAGTTTAAAACTATATCTTCATTGTCTCTGTAGAGGTCCAAAAACTATTGTAAACTATTATGCTGTTGTTTTTAAAGCAACATGAGCATTCTCAGTATCCATCCTGCCTTGATATTTGATGGCCTTAGATGCTGATGGAAAATATTCAAAATGGTTGTAGGTGATGCTCCAACCATTTCTGCAAGCTGCTTTTTATTCAGTCTAGAACCTTACACTCCAATGTTCATGGCAGCACTGTTCCCAGTGGCCAAGTCGTGAAACCAACCAAAGTATCCTTTGATAGATGACTGGTTAAAGCCGCTGTGGTACATACACACAATGGAACATTACTCAGCTATAAGAAAAGACAAAATACTACCATTTGTGACAACCTTGAGATCATCATGCTAAGCAAAATAAGCCAGAGAGAAAAAACCAAGAACCATGTGACTTTGCTTATATGTGGATTATAAAACTGAAAGCAACAAAGAAACAAAAACTCATGGACACAGTCAGTAGTTTAGTGGTTACCTGAGGGCATGTGGGGAGGTGTGGGAGAGGGGGGAAGGGGAGTCAAATACACATTGATGGAAGGAGAACTGCCTCTGGGTGGTGAGCACATATGCAGCACATAGACGATGTACTGTTGAGTGGTACACCTGGAACCTATGTAATTTCTGCTATCCAGTGTCACCCCAATAAATTTAATAATACAAATAAATAGTTTCCAACATTTTTTACAATGTCTGAGGATGTGGCCTCAGTGGGACATCCTGGATGGAGTTCATCTTCGATTGACTCTCTGACTTACTTGAAAGGGCTATGTCAGGGTAAACCCATGGATTTCCCAAGGCAACAGTCCCTGTAAACTGCTAACATCTCTTCCAAAATGTTTTGAGGTGTTTTCCCTTGTTTGATGAGGAACTTATTGATGGTGCAAAATTCAATTTTATCCATACTTGGGGTTTTCTTCACATTTGACAACAAAATCTGAAAGAACACCAATGCAAGTAGGCTGAAATTTGACACATATGCTAGTAATAAGTCCACAATTGAACCATATACACTAGTACTCCCACCTCTCCAATAACCCCACACCCTGTTCTGCAAATCTCTTGACCACCTCATGTGTAACAGTTGACTATTCTCTCCTTAAATCCTTTCCTCTAGTCTTCCATCTCACTACAACCATCTTGTTTGCCACTCACCTCAGTGGCAGCCGTGTCTCAGTTTCCCATGCTTGCATCCCATATTTTGTTCCTCTGCATTTTACCTGGGGCTTTGAACTTGGCCCTCATTCATGATCTAGCTCCTCTTTCTGAAATTATTTTATTAATGCAATTGTTCAGGGATTTATCATTTGCTCTTACTAGAACATATCTTCTTGAAAGGCAGAGTTTTGTTTGTCTTGTTCACTGCTTTACCCATAGCTTCTAATAGAGTGCCTGACGTATGATAATTGATCAAGAAATATTTGGTAAATACTGAAAAATAATATAGTTCATTAAAAAACTGTATTTTAAAGTAGACATTCTTCTACATACATTCCTTTGATGCCTTTGGAGTATTAGGTACAGTGTAGACATGGGCTATGAAGTGGTATAGGATATCATCTTTATACTTAAAGACCTTATGGTTAGCAGAAAGTGAAAGAAAGAGAAAGAGAGAAAAGAAGAGAAGAGGAAGGGAGGAGATGGGAGGGGAGGAGGAGAGGAGAGAAAAGAAGTGAAGTGAAGTGAAGTGAAGAGATTCCTTAGACATTATGGGAAAAACGTCAGAATCAAGTAGAGAAAAGGTAGGTGAGAAACTTTTCAGTAAAATATGGGCAAGATAGCCCCAAAGAGTCATAAAAAGCAATACTAACTTAAGTGTTTCACACCAAGAGATAAAAGGTAATATCTGACAGAAAAGCATCATCTGTAAACATAGACATTGATAGAAGTCTCTACTACAAAGTGCGATGACTATAATCTCATATGGCCCCATTTTGGCAGCCAATAGCTAGAATGCTCCAAATGATCTAACTGGGAGGAAGGAAAACCATTTCTAAAAACACCCAAATCACGTAACACTTCATTACTCAAAGATAACATCTTCAGTCATACTTTGAGTAGTAAATCAGCAAAATTATAGTAACAGGCTTGCAATGTATCTAGGAACTACAGTATAATTTGTCTTGACTAAAGTTTCATTATGGACTTCAACATTTAATATATGACAATATTTATATATAGAAGTTTGGACTCTTGGTCCTAATCAGTCATTTTAGGGGCAATGAGAAGAAAAAACAAACCATGTGGTATGTCAGATGCTGGAAAAGAGCTTTACTAGGTCCTTCTGCCACTCAGCTCTTGGTCTCTTTTTCAGGCCCAGCCCAATACCCTTTTCATTCTTACCTTCTTTTCAATCCAAGAGTCTCCAACAACTCAGCCAACTTCTCTCTAATTTATAAAACAGTTTCCATTTTGTGCCGATGGACTTACTTTTTTTGAATTTGAAAATTTAAGTTTATCTGACAGACTATGCAAAAAGAGCAAACATAATTTTGCAAGATGTTTTTTAAATGAAGAAAGAGAGAAAATTTGCTTTCTAGAAATTGAAAACTCTCTAAATATAGTAATACAAATGGTATAACATTGGCTTTTGGAGTGGATGAATAGAACCAAGGAATAGACTGGAGAATACAAAATATGACCCATATGTGTAGAAATTAGCATATGATTTTATAAGTTAGCATTTACTGGTTGTACACAATGGTCATAAACTGTGATTAATTCAGAGATTTTCTGAGTAGCTCACAGCATAGAGGGAATTTTAAATAATTAGACCCCAAAAAACATTCTATGAGGGAAGCACTGGGGGGGGGGGGTTAGTATTAAAACAAAATAAAACAAATAAAAAACAACAAATACCTCATGGGTTATCTATAGGTGGTGCCAATATAGGTCATAGATGAACACAATAAGTACCATAAAGTGGTGAGCAAAAAAAAACATCAGATTGGTATTGGTTAAAAAGAAAACAGAAGGGAATAAAAGAGAGAGTTAGTTAATATGGATAACTATTTGGAGGATTCCTATTTATAAAGAGTTACAGATAAATCAGGTAGTAGCCAAAAAAAGACACTGGGTCAAGGCAGGAGATTGTTCTTGTTTTGAAGATGTGCCATGTTAAGACATGTTTGTATGCCAATTAGCAAGGGCCAGTCCATAAAGAGAACTTGATAATGTGGGAGAGAAAGTCTAACATTGTAGGAATAAATTCCTCATGAAGACAAGATGGAGGTCAAGGTTTTTAATAATACAAAAGACATTTATTTTAACAAAAATGTAGAGTATATGGATTCTGATATAAAAACTATGATGGAATCAATACTGGCAAGGTATGGTAGTTTTCTCTTCTTCTTTGAAATATGCAATGAAGTTATCACCTGCAAGTGGACAGGAATGGGAAATTGGAGACTTTAATGAAAAAGAGAAGGAAGAACTAATCATTTCAGACCAGAAACATGAAACCAAGTAAAGGGAGTTAAATGCAATAAGAGGTCCAGAAAGCGCCACAATGTGCTAAGTGAGCTTACTCAGTACAGATACATGACTTTTTTTTTTCTGTCAGTATTTAGCTAACAGAAATGAGAACATGGACAGTTGGATTTAGCACATCAATAGACTTGAATGTTTTTCAGACAAGATGAGAGGAGAGTGTTTAAAGGAAATCAAGGTTACTTATAACGAGATGTTATATGCTGAATCATAGAATTGAGACTGGGTAAAGTCGGGGACAAGGACATGAGGAGGACACTGGTACATGAAAAAAGCAGTATAGTCCATGGATTGGAGGTATCATTGAGGTCCAAGACTTGCTGGAGGAGGAATCAGAGAGAAAGTGAGATGCACAGAGAAGTAGTGAAAGCCAAAGGGCAGGAGGTTAGACCCAAAGATTTTGGATTTGCTCTAATTTTTGGTGTTTTTAGGAGAAGAGCAGAACAACTTCAGTGAGTGGCCGAGATCATTGGAACTAAAAGAGCACTACTTAAAGAGGTCAGGGAAACGGGTGGGTCAGAGACTATGAATGCACAAATTACCAATTACAGTAACAGTGCCAGGAGTGCCGGGGAAACCACTGACCAGTGAACGAGGATGACACAGGGTGGGTAAATGGTGACACAACTGCATGCAAGTTTTGAAGAATGCAGAAGAAAAGAGAATGGGGGACAGCAGCATGGAGGAAGGAGGACACTCACACACATGAGGCCTTGAGGGATATAGGATATAAGACAATGATCAAACTCTACTTAACAGGGAAGTAGTGAAGATGGCCCTTTGCACGCACAAGTATTTTCCAGCAAATGCAACAGTATGAAGTCATAAAGTAAGTAGAAGGTCAAAGTGGTCTTGATGATGGAGCATGAGTTCCCGAGGGCCAGGTAGAGAGGACCAGCAGGAGAGAGAGATTCCTATAGCAGCCTGCACAGAACATGAGGATACCTGTGCACGCCATGACAAGACGTGGAGGCTGACATGAATGGCATTGGCCGAAAGCAGTAACCAAAAATATCATTGTGGTTAAAACAATTCAAATAGTGTGGAAGGTTGTAAATTGAAATGTAAATGTCCCCTTTTGTTCCAATTTATCTTCAGATATACTTCCTAAAAGGAACTATTTTTAACAATTTCTTCTGTGTTATTTCAGTAATACTAAATCCAGAACCACAAATAGTAACAATATTGTGCACATTATTCTAAACTTGCTTTTTCTCTTTTAATTTAATAAGATCATTGATAATTTTCTCTAATGGTATGCATACATCTGCATACCTCATTTGTTTAAAGGCTGCATAATATTCCATTATGAGATATACCCTATAGAAGGGTATATCTAATATTACATACTAGTCACCATTATTCTTGAAGACTCAGAGCTAGTTCTCATTAAGAGTATGAATCACATATTTTAGCATAGATTAAAAAAGAATCATTTCAGGAGGAAAAAATGATGAGACCAGAAGTGTTGTCCTTCAGCAATACTGATTTACCACTTTACAAGCAGTGGGCCAAAGCCTTGATCATGGGCAGTGGTACTGCCTCTCTGAAGGAAACATTTGCACTGATGTGAATGAAACTACTTTTTACTGAATTAACTGAGAATGGGAGTGATAATGCACCTGTGAACTGTGACTATTCATTGATTTCCTTGTACCCTAAGAATAATTTCTATTTGTCTTATTTAGCTAACTTTCTTTGCTTTATTTATGCATCCATTCTATTGAAAAACAATAACAGAAATAAAAACAAACATTTCACAGTGAAAGTCTCAGCATCTGGCACATTCTAAAACCAACATTTCTACAATCTTATATTTACAAAGATACTCCTCAATTTATGGAATAGATGCAGTCCTGAAAATTCTATTTTGAAAGTGAAACTTCTTTTCCCATTGAATTTTATACAAAAAATAGAATGTGTTGCCTCATAAAATCCATAAATCCATTGAATTTTTTAAAGACTATTTTCAGAGCAGTTTTAGGTTCACAGCTAAATTATGAGAAAGATACGAGACTTTATCTATATATCTCCTGCCCCTCACTCCCATAGGCTCCCCCATTATTAACATCCCTACCAGAGAGGTACATTTGTTATAGTTGATGAACTTACACCCCAAGTCCATAGTTTATTTTAGGGTTCATTCTTGATGTTTTACATTCTATGCAGTTGGGTATATGTATAATGACATGTACCCACCATTATGGTGTTGTCCAGACTTTCCATTGCCCTAAAAATCCTCTGTGCTCCATCTATTCTTCCCTCTCCTCTCCCACAACCATTGGCAACCCTGATCTTTTTATTGTCTCCATTGTTTTGCCTTTTTCAGAATGTCATATAGTTGGAATCATATAACATGCAGCCTTTTCAATCTGGCTTCCTCCACTTAATATGCATTCAAGTTTTCTCCATGTCTTTTCATGGCTTGATAGCTCATTTCTTCTTTAAGGCTGAGTAATATTCCATTGTCTGGATAGACAGGAGTTTATTTATTCATTCACCTACTTAACAGCATCTTGGTTGCTTCCAAGTTTGGGCAGTCATGAATAAAGCTGGTATGAACATCTATATGCAGGTTTATTTGTGGCCAAAGTTTGCAACTCCTTTGGGTAAATACCAAGGAGCACGATTGCTGGATTGAATGGTAAGAGCATGTTTAATTTTGTAAGAAACTGCCAACTGTCTTCCAAAGTGGCTGTACCATTTTGCATTCCCATCAGCAAGAAAGAGAGTTTCTATTGCTCCACATTTTCACCAAAATGTGAGAATTTTTGTAAGTATCTTAAAAGCAATTAATATTTGGTAATAGTGAAAGTATTTTGCTAAGTCTTAGAGCAAAGCAGTTATTTCCTAACTCTTAAGATCCCACCAAATGTTTTCCTTTGGGTTCTCTTGGATCTTTTTACCATTTCATAAGAATTCTTTTTCAGCTAGAAATCTTCAAACTCCATATTTAGTTTCCATGGCTTGGCTTCTCTCCTTTCTATAACAGAAAGTCTCTCCTTCGCCATCTCAAAATTTAATCACTATTTTTTAGAAGATTCTACCCTGTCTCCTCTGAACCCTAGCCACATTCTCAGCCCATGAATTTGAATAGGTCTCCACTGGTGGCTGTTGGTGTCGGGTGTGTGACTCTGTGATGGACAATGAACACTCTGAGACCCCCTATCAATATTAACTGGGATGGCGATGGTTACATGGTTGGTTCGATAACAAGCTCATCTTAAACCTTGGGTGAAATTTCCTAGGAAGAGACCTTTCCTTTTCTTTTGGTTTAAAACACTAAGGACATTGGCTTGAAAGTGCCGGTGACATTTTACAACCACATGGAAACTGATTGATAATGGAGCCAACGGTGAAGTAAGAGAAATCTAGGAGATAAAGAGATTCTTTGAACTATCTTCGGCCACTTGGACTGCTATAACAAAATACCGCAGTCTGGGTAGCTTATAAACCACAGAAATTTATTTCTTACAGTTCTGGAGGCTGAACATCTAAGATCAGGATGCCAACATGGTCAGCTGTGGGCCCTCTTCTAAGTGAAAGGGGCTTTGTGGGTTGTCTTTTATAAAAGCACTAATTCCATTCATGAGGGCTCTATCCTCATCACTTAAGTATCTCCCAAAGGTCCCACTTTCTGGTACCATCACATGGGCATTATGATCGCAACATATGAATTTGGGGGATAGGCACAAGTGTTTAAACATGTGGCACTCCTCCTGAAGAGTATAAGGGTACTTTTCTGTTATGTCAGAAAAATAAATTCTTTTATTATCATCACCATTACTATTATTTATATTAAACCACTTTGAATAGGGCTGTCACTTGCAACTTAAGTATTCATAACTGATAAAAGGAAAATGTAGGAAAACTCAATCTTCCTTAGCATATACCCATAGCAACCTAAGGTAAAGAAGCAATGTGGAAAGGTAGACCAAAGCCAGGTTTGCCGGGCCTCACAGGCCACATTAGGGTTACAGTAGACTCTTTGTTAACTGGAATTCAAGCAACCAGCACTTTCAAGCAACCAGCAATTTTTTTTTCCAGTTGTTTGAGATTTTTCCAGTTGCTTGACTGTCCCAGTTGCTTAGGTGCTGGTTAGCAGAGAACCTACTTAGATTTATCTGCCGTCTACCAATCCCCATGGGCACTGATTAACTGAGAGTCTACTGTATATTGTGGGCATACCAGGAATTTTTCAAAGAGTTAGGAATTAGGAAGTGATCCAACTGATATAAAGAAGAGAATGGAGAGACAAGTGTGGGTACAGGGAAACCAAGTTCTAAATAATCCGTGTGACAGATGACAAAGGCTTGAACCAACTGGTGGTGGTGGAGATGGGGAGAAGTATACCAACTGAAAATATTTTGTAGAAATATTTAAAGGTCATACATCATAGGCTTATAAAACATTCTACCATTTGTTAGGCACAATTGCTAGCATCAATTCAGTATGCTTCCTTAATGTTTTGAAGTTTCTTTTTTCCTAATTCAATTTTTATCAGGCTCTGGACATACACTTGAATATCATAGGTCATTGTTTGTCCCTCCCAATGTTAACCTCTGGCCTTTCCTCACCTCTCTCCAAAGGAATGAAATATAGAAAATAATAATCAATGAAACTTGTACTCATTCTCCTAATAGTCAGCCAATATTATTTAATTGCTGCAATGGGTGTTTTATTCAACAGTGTATTTAACGAGGTAAGTTAATCCAGCTGCCCAGATGACATGAAGGAAAACATAAAAGTTATTGCTTTGCATGCTACGTCGGACAACCCTCTTTCATTTTTCTTTACTGTCTCCCTATCTGTCAGAAAGGGGAAAAATATCTTTGCTGTTCACTGATGCCTTGCACTGTCATATATAACTAACCAAGAAATAATACTTTCCTAAGTAATGATCTTTCATGTTTGATTTGATGGCATTTCAGAAGTCTTGACATAGTTTTAAAGTCGTCTTTAAACATTGGGCGGCTTTTGCATTACTGAACTCTGCCTTACAAAAATGCATTCTTTTGACCCCCTGCCCCTCCAAAATCTGCAGTCACATTATGGCTGTGCTCCTCCTAAAGCTAAACCTAAATAGGCCAACAGAGTAAAAGTGAGTGGCTTGGTAAATTGTAAAGTGTGGGAATATACTGCACAGATTTGCCTCACTTTATAGGAAGATGCTTTCCTAAAAGTTAAATGGTTTTAAAATAAATCCAACCCTATTTTTAAAACTCTGGGAAGTGGGCTATTTAAGGGAACACAATAGCTACTCTTTGTGTGTGTGTGAAGCTGTGTCCTTTTGTAATGCAAATATTCATGACTGAATTTATATGTTTTATTGTCTAAAAGATTTGTATCTGATTTTCATAAATGGCACATTTATATCATTACTTTTTATGACCAGTAGTTATAATGATGATAATCTCTATCTTAGTCAGACACACAACTTAGTACCACGGTATAATATTTAATTCTCAAAATAAGAACGTTTTATATACATATATTTCTGTTTTGTCAACCCCCCCAAAAATTCTCCTTGTTAAATTATCCATGATGGCAAAAATGTCAATAATACATCTATCATAAAAATAAACAACTAATTAGGGTCTTACTTACATGTCTATTGTCAAATGAAACCACTTGTTTTTCACTTTTGTGGTTCTCCTTATTTAAGCAATCATTACCTCTTTAAAAAAAAACCAGATTTTTAAATTTAAGTTTGTTTATTTGTTTTTTAATTTCATATACTCTGTATTTGAGAGCAGGAATGCAGACTCTTGACAACATGGATATGTATACACACCCTAATCAAGGCATCATGTCACTATTTAGATAACAAATGTCCAGAATGGAAAGAAAACAGACATATGGAAAAGAATGTCTTGTGCAATTACATGTTAGAGGAATATGTCTGTCATATCAAAGGTTTTGAGGCATCTCAAAAAGAACCTTTTTACCATGCACCGGAGAGCCCTTCAAACTAAAAGATGAAGAGTGGTCTCCATGGACCAGAGAAAAGAAAATGTGTGAGCAAGGGAACATGGTGTGAGCCCATAATTTTGAAATTACTTAGGGACAGAAGAACGTGTTCGATAACATGGGTCTTACAAGAAAAGTGAAGGACTAGACAAGCACCTACATGAGCATGTTGCTACCATAACAGAAATTCCCAAGACGTCTACAGGTGTGTGGGGTAGGAGCTCTGAAGGGTTAAAACTTCAGAACATTAAGAGGTTGAGTGAGATAATCTTTTTGAATAATATTTTCCTTCAAGACTGAAATTTCAGAGTCTTGGACTAGAATTCACATAATAAAGACAAATTTAAGGGATCATAAAATCATTCCAGTAATGCATATCTAATAGTCTATAATAATTAGTATAAAATCATCATGTTTTCCTGACACAGATACGGTGGATTTTCTGTAATGAGAAGATGATGAGGAGGTTTCAAGTGTCGTCATCTAGAGTCCCCTCTATCTTCTGATACATAATCAGCTTCTTCAGTTGCTCCAGGACCCATTTCTTTTCCTTCCACTGAGCATTTCCTAATCCCTCTGGCTCTTGGTAGGGATCATCTCACTAAGTCTATGCAAGCCTTATGGAAAGTTAACATTTCATAAAGAGGAATTTAAAATAGCAATGACTATCTGTTTTTAAAAAGTTATTTTAGACTATTTACAATGTCTTATCCCAGTTAACTTAAGGGATGCACTCCAACAATGCCAGATGTCTCCTAAGTTCTTATGTTAATTCTCTTGAGCAAAATTTTTTACTCCACATTAAGTCAGTGCAGTTATAAAACCTTTGTTTTCTCACATTCTTTGACTATATTCTCTAAGAGTTTAAATAGTCATTCAATATATGTTTATTAGCAGGTAATGCTAATTGAGTCAGTAGACACTGAAGTGTAAAGATTAATAGAGCATCGTTCTTGTTTCAAGGAGCTGTGGTCTACTAGGTAAACAAGCAAATCAAGCAAAGAGCAACAACATAGACAGTGGTGTAAGTGTTACGATAGCTGTTAAGTGCCAGGCACACAAATGGTTCTCAAAAGAAGCTGCATTTATCTCTTTTCTTTGCAAATTACTTTTAGCCTTGAGAAAATTTTCATTACCAGGGCTGTCTGGAAAGTGTCCAGCCATGTAATATGAAAAATAGAGGCATTCATGGCTGGATTTCTTCCAGACAGCCCTTGTGTATCATTGTATGTTGAGTAGTGATAATGCTCAACCATTACTTTCTTTCCATTTGAGGGGGGGAAAGGGGGTAAAACTGAAAAGAAAGAGAATAGGTAAATTTGACAGGTGGAAACTATAGAAAAAAAATCCCTTGATGATTCTTATTCTTGCCAATCCCTTTAATACGCAAGTAGGATTATTTGCAGAGATTGTGACACTCAATGACTTATATGATGTAGTAAGCAATATCTGGGATTGTTTCTAAAGGATCACATTGAGATAAGAAAATAATAAATAATGAACTTGGGCAGCGATAAAGATCTTACTTCATGTGTAAAGGAGAAGTTTTAACATAGAACAAAGAGAACAGGTATTATCCTTAATACATTTGTGTTCTTATTTATTTGTTTGTTTATTATTAAATATATTGGGGTGATCAGTCATTAACAAAATTATATAGGTTTCAAATGTACAATTTTATAATACAACATTTATATGTGTATACTATATTGTGTGTTCACCACCCAAAGTCAAATCTATTCCCATCACCATATTTGACACCCTTAACTCTCCTTTCCCACTTCCCCTCTGATAACCACTAAAGTGTTGTCTGTGTTTGAGTTTTTACTTGTTTGTTTGTCTTGTTCATTCGTTGCTTTCAGTTTTATATCCCACATATGAGTAAAATAATGATTCTTGCCTTTTTCTGTCTGACTTATTTCACTTAACATGACAATCTCAAGATCCATTCACATTGCAAATGGCAGTATTTCATCTTATGCCTGAGTAATATTTAATTGTATGTAGGTACACATCTTCTTTATCCAATTATCTATCAAAGAACACTTTGGTTGTTTTTATTTTTTCTATTTAAGTTATTCCTCATTCTACAAATGCTTAAAATGACTTTTGTAATTTCATAAGCAGAATAAAGAATCTTGCCAATCGGATAAAAAGTGGTGTGGTTTTGGATTAGTTATATTTAAATAGAGTCAGTATTTGAGCATGACGGGGACATTATTGTTTATGAGATAATAGTAGACATAGAAAAAACATCACCTCCATTTGACAAATAGATTAACATAAGAATATTGGTTTAATTGGTTTATACACATACAACAAGCAAAGGAAGGTGATTTTCACATAACCTAAAACTTCAGCATTTTAAATCCAATTAAATACAAAATATATATAATATATTCACCCTGGGAGAGAAAAAAAGTCCCTTAGTTGTTGACCAGTAATATGAACTTAGTGACTTTGAGAACTTGCACAGTGGGAAAACTCTAGAGTAACTTTTTTTAACTATCTTAGGAAAACAAAATACTTGTAAAGCAAATTTTTGTTCTTTACTTTTCCTTTCATTCCACCAGAGGTCATGATGTGATGTAACGTATTTCGTTAATTGATTTTTTTCTTCTATCTTCATCTTTACTACTTACATTATCTGAGTGAATATTTACTTATATTTCACCAGCATGAACCACCCCTTAGGACAGCAGACTGAGCAGGTGATACCAGCTTTGCATATTGTTTGATTTATTCTAGAATAATCCACTTAACTTGATTTGTTAAAGCTGGGATAGTATGAACCTTGCACACTCAGCCCTCAGATTTGCTTGCTGAAGAGATGCTATTCCTGCAATGGGAAGGCTCCCCTGAAGGATGTCTGAAGCTTGGCACCCCTCCCCATGGAATGCTGTAATGTTAGCTCACACTTCCCTCAGAGGGAAAGCAATTCAAAGGTAAACAATCAGTTACCTCTCCTAGACATCTGCCACATTATGTACAAAGTACCCTCAGTCTGGAGGTATTTTGTCAGCCTCCATCTTTGAAGTGTATAGTATAACAATTTAAAAGAGCCACCTGACCAGGGCATGGACATGTCTCAGCCTTCACTTGGCTACATTTCAAAAAAACCACACCAGCCATCTGAGCAACTCTGCTTTAGATTCTACAGAAAAGACTAATCTTCTGAACAACAACAACAAAAAAAAAACCAGACTAAAAATCATTATGGCCAGTACAGTTGTATAACCTACACATTCCCAAGCAGTAATGGCCTCATTCACATGATGTGTAAGTGTGGTATTGTTCCTGGTTTGGTTTGGTTTGGTTTCTTCACCTGGTTTTTGCATCTGCAGGAGCAAAGTCTGGTTGTGATCTATTTGGAAGCATATGATGTTGTGCCATCAAGCAATCTGTCCTGTGGATGGTTGTATCTGTCCTAAATAGGCTGATGTATCTCATTTTCTTACCCTGAAATACACTTCTGTGTTTTAAAATCATCTTTATTTTCAGCAGATGCATTGCAAGTGTTTCTATCAGTTTATGCCAATTTATACAACTCCCAAGAAACTGGTTAAAGGTCCAGAGCTTGTTTCTTCAACATTAAAAAAATAAAATAAAATAAGTATTAGTGTGTCATTAGCATTTTCAGTGATCTCTACTATGTTCTCATGAACAAATACTGTATTTCTAATAGGAGTCTATTTTTCCACATGGGCATGAATGATCTCTTCTCTAGGTTTTTACCTATAAAGAAATACTTTGGAGCAAATTGTGCTGGAAGAGGAAGAGGCACACAAACCACACACCATTCTGGTCTCTAGCTCTCCAACAAAAGGCCCTGACAACCTTTCGCAAGTATAGCCAAGCATGTTTTGGTCCCCCTAGGGTCCTCTCGTCTGTGTCCTACTTAGTTCTTGTCCCATGCTGTTTGGTCTGTGTTACAATGACAGCTGCCTACTTCAAGGTCTTATGTGTAGTTTTTAGTTTTAACACATGTACTTGTTTAAAATAAAAAACTTCAAATAGGAAGTCTCCATCAATTGATGTCAGTGGAAAGCGTAGCCATCAGCAGCATTCTGCAAAGCATTTGGAAATCAAAACATTTGATGAGTGCTTGCCTCTCTTTCTCTCCGTGAGATCAGAGATCCCGCCCTCCACTGTTACACAGTAATGCTCTGCATTGTAGGTCATGGGACAGATGCTTTACACTCCTGCCTGAAGAATTTCTTATTTAAGATCTACATAGAAAAGAACCCCTCTACAGGCCCAACCCTCACTCCCAAGCCCACAAAACTAGCAGAAAGACCATCAGTAAAACAAATAATAACACTTCTTCAGTAGATTCAAAGTACTTACTGGAAAAGATGTTGGGTTTGAAGGATTAAGACTTGTTTCAAATTGCGGTTAAAATTGCCTCCTCACTATCTATTGTATCTTAGACAATGTATGCTTTAGATTTCTGAGCTCCTATTTAATAGGGACTGTGAGAAACAATGCAGGCCAAAGTAGTCGGCACATTAAGCTACTTGGAACTATGACGCGCATGACATTTGTGGTAGTGATGCGAGAATTGGAGAACTGGCAATAAGTACAACATAAACTCTATGCAACAATGAAAGAAGACAAAAAAGCCTGCCTAGGTTTGCTGCATACCTAGATTGCCTCACAGGAAAGCACATATCCTAGACAAGTACTGTCACTCAGGGGTGTGGGTCCTCAAATTCCCAAGGTTGTGTCAGAAGTAGCCATACTTGCTGATAACGCATGATTGCCTTCAGCCATTGTAGTTCAGATGTCACTTCTTGTCTGTACTTCATCTATCTATAGCTGGGTGAGGTCTGGTACTATACAGCTAGAAGAAAAATTGGACAAGTAGGTAGAGTTTATCTTTTATGCACCCTCACATAATCACCCCTTTCCTACTGTCCCATCCCTTGTCATGCCTCTCTATCCTCTCCATACACCCTCTCTCTAACATTTCCTCTTCAAATGCTGTTTTGTTTTGTGACTTTTCATTTATGGACTTTAAAAATATACTATATTTTAGTTGCAAAAGGAGGATTACCAACCATAGCTCATTAGTCCTTCACCTCATTCCCAACCCTTCCACTATTTCTCATGACTATTCTTTCTTCACAATTTTTTTCTCCACTTTCAATGTCCATTTTTAAGCTTTTGTTTGCAGACCAAAATCAAACCAGTCCCCTGCTCTCAAGGAGCTCACATTAAATATAACAGCATATGGTTGAAGTCAATTTGTAAATATTGTATTTGTTTATTCAAAAACTTACAATAAATAACTGCTAGGTGTCAGTCTCTCATTTTACTACTGGTAAGGGAAATTATTGTTTTCCATCATAGATTTACAATGTAGTGGTTCCGTCGTGGATTTGCAATAGAGTATGGATGGAGGGAAACATAAAATGTTATTATACAAATAAATATATGATTGCAAACTCTGATTAAGTAACATAAAGAAATAACAAATGTATTAGAAAGAATAACAAGGGAACACAAAGCTAGTTTTGTGTATGTTAAAAAAAAAGTTAGCCAAGAATTTTATATCTAGAAATACTGTCTTTTGAAAACTAAAAGCGAAGTAGATATTTTCAGATAGATATAAATTGAGACAATTTGTTCCTTGCCATCCAAACTAACAAGAAATATGAAAGGAAGTTCTTCATGCTGAAAGCCAGAGACCACAAAGAGTAATTGAAATAAACACATACACACACTCGAGTGTACTGGTAAAGGAAATTACGTAATTATAAAGGACGATGAGATAAATATTTCTTCTTTTTCCTTTTATGAACTGATTAAAAGTCAATTTTATAAAACAATATTTTATAAGTGTAATATGGTTAAATAACATAGAAATGTATATTTAGGATGAATGTGTTCTTTTATATTTACACAGATGCTTGCCACCACCAAAGTTTTCCTTCTTCTTTAAAGATCAAATGTTCCCTCTTGTTAAATTTTTCTTCAGGCTAAAGATCTTTTATCATCTCTTCTACTGTCAAGCTTATTTTGTTTTCTATTATTTGAATATGTGCTTATTTTACTTTAGGTATTGCTGAATATTTTTTGAGGCTATCAATGTCTGTGTTGTTAGATTTATTTTTTTCAAAACGTTAAAAATGCTGCTCCACTGTCTTCTAACTTACATAGTTTTAGATGAAAAATCTTTAGCCATTTGAATAATTTTTATCCCTGTGTGTATGTTTGGATTTCCCCTGGATGCTTTCAAGAATTTTTCTTTATATTTAATTTTGATCAGATTGAGTATAGTGTGCTGCAGTTTAATTTGTTATTATGATCTTGTCTGAGGTATGTCAAGTTTCTTGCTATTGCAAATCTATGTCTGCCATTAAATTTTGGAAGTTTTTTTCCTTTATATATTTAACTTTTTTTTCTGCTTTGTATTTTCTCTTCTTATTCTAGGACTCCAATTACACATTACACACTTTATAACTTTTGATATTGTTTCACTGGCACTTGAGGCTCTGTTTGTTTTTTAAATAATTTTCTTCTTTTTTTCACATTACATAACTTCTACTGATTTTCCTCAATTTGACCCTTAGCTCTGCCGTTTGCATTCTCTTAATAAGCCATCCTATAAATTTTTTAAATGTATAATGGTGTATATTTTATTTCTAAATTTTAATTTTGCTCTTTTTGTATATTTTTTAATTTCTCTGCATACAGTTCCTAATGTTCCATTCATTATAAACACTTTTATTCATCTAATTGATATTTAGATTAGCTGCTTTAAATTCCTCACCTGATAATTCTGACATGTGATTCACATTGTATGTGGCTTCTGTTGATTGTCTCTTCTTTTCAATATACTTGAAATTTGCCTGGTTCTCTGAGTGTGGCATAATTTTGTACTGTTTCCCAGACATTGTGAAGGTTATGTTGTGGAGGCTCAGAATTCGTATTTTGTTATATTCCTTCAAAAAGGGTCGACATTTTTGTTTTAGTAAACAATTTACTTGCTTACACTTAAACTGCAAACTCACACTCTCACTCTAATAGAGGCAATCCATATCTCAGGTATTTCTGATGTCCTAATTTAAGGTGTTTGAAGTCTGCCTTGCACAAAGGTGGTTCAGGGTATAGTTAGAGACTTGGACAGAGTTGACAAACATTATCTGGGCTACCCTTCCAGTTTTCTCTCCTTCCCAGATTTTCATCCTTACATTTTTGTGCTATGATCAGACTGGGATTTTGTCTTCTGGTTTCTTATATAGCACAGAGGGTTTCCTTCAATCACACCTCACACACTGAGACTTCAGTACACCCTCAGGCCAAAGAAACAAATATGTTAAATTCCCTCTGTGCCAGTCCCTTCTTCCAAGTTTTTACACCCCTCTAAAATATTTAATTCTTTGTTTGTGTGGGTCTAAAGTAGCTTTTACTCTTGGGATATTTTAGTATCACTATAAGATACAGCCCTTCTATAGTTTCCACTAAATTTTCCAGTTGGCCCTCAAGAAATTTCATTTCTGACTGGTGGGAAAATAAATGATTCTCAGCCTTGTGTGAGTGCTGAGAACAATTTAACTCACAAAATACCAGTCATGATGTTGCATGGTCTTGTGGATTTCTGCCATACGTATATGTACATTTATATTCAGGAGATTTGTGGAACTTTTTCTGATCATCCCTTCCTTCCCAGAAGAGTGATACAATTTCCCACTGGCTCAGACTTGCTGACATCTCTATTTCCAGACTTCTCAACTCAGCAAGACCTCTGCTTTCTACTTAGGATTCTGCCTTCCTGCTTCATAGCCTCAAACGTGTCCCCAGTTAGAAGTCCAGCAAGATCTTAAATTTTACTTCATTTGCTTCCTGTCTCTCAGGGATCAAAATCCTGCACGGCCTATGTTTCAAAGTCTGAAAAGAGTTGTTTCATACATTTTGTCAAGTTTCTAGTGTTTTTTTTTTTTTAAACAAAAGGTTAAATATGGTCCTGTCACTCCATTATCCTTCTAGATTTTTTAACTGATATTTATTGCAAGTGACAAAAGGTATAGCAAACATGATGACTTAAACAGGAGAAACGATGTTTACTGGGACTATGTGCCAAACCCCATATTTGGTCAAATTGCCAAGCAGAAAGATGATTGCTCCAATACATTGTTGACTGTTTTACTGGTATAGGCTTCTTATCAGATCATTATCGAAGAACACAAACTTTAAGGATCTTCATGCAGAAAGAAGAAACTTCAAGATCACAATCGTCATACATAATAAATAAGATAGATGGCATTCAATAAATGTCCCTTGATTGCCTGATAATGACTGACCTAAATATTAATTTTATTTTCTGCCTTAGTAGCTTATTGGAGCTCCAGATACTGGACTTAATTTGATCAAGAAAAAAATCTAATTTCTTTCTAAGATTCAAACGGAAGACCCAAGCTCCATCATGCCCATAAAAAGAAAGAAAGAAAGAAAAAAGAAAGAAAGAAAGAAAAGAGAAAGAAAGAAAAGGAAGGAAAAAATTTCCTTCAAGACTTTTTTAAGAGCCTTAACAAGTTTTGTAAAATAAACATGAATAAATGTAAAGTGGACTGTGAAGTTTCAACCATACCTATAAATATAAAGGTAACACTAGCTAATATGTTATCATGTTTTCATTTATGACAATAAACACTATCAATGTATTAGATCATCATAAGCCTACATCAGATTTGAAATACATAACTTGGGTGGTGAACTTATTATTCAACAAGTTGACAATGCACTGTAGAATTGTATGCCTGAAACCTGTGTAATCCTTGCTAGCAGATGCCACCCCAGTAAGTCTAACAATAAAAGTGAATTAAAAAAATAAAATAAAATGCATAACTTTAGAGTGTTATTAAAATATTTTGATCTCTATACTTTACATGAACTTTGAAGTTATTACCAGATATTTTTATTTTTTAAGATCAGTTCATATCAGGGGTTGACAAACCATGGCTCACAGGCCAACTGTAGTTCACTCCCTGTTTTTATAGATAAAGTCTTATTGAAACATAGACACCTTCATTCACTGATGTATGTTTGGATGCTTTCCATGCTATAACAGCAGAGATGTGTAGTTGTAGCAGAAACCGTGTGCCCTAAAAGCCTGAAATATTTACTGTCCACCCCTTAGCGGAAAAAAGCAGTCCAGCCCTGACTTATATGTATATGGTGGTAGAAGGAAGAGATTAAAGAATGAGAAGGAAACAGGGAGTGAGCAGTACAAATCATCATTTTGGTCCTCATTAAAAGAGATAGAAGAGAGAGTATGAAGAGAATTATGTTCACATGGTTACTATACATATTGTTCTTTGATCCTGTGCCTTGCTTAAAATTATAAATTTGAATATAATTTTTAGCATCTGGAAAATAATCTAGAGATCATTTAGAATTTTTATCACCTGCACTTCCCTCAGTATCCTGCTGAGTTCTTATTTTACTAATGCAAAATAGGATTTTAATAACTTTTTACCAAATTAGCATAAGGCCAAGATGACATATATAGTGTATGTGAAAATGTTTCTTAAACTCCAGGGCTTACCACTAGTAGGCACTCAGTATATGTTTGCTGCATGCGTACTAGTTGTCTAGACCCCCTTGTTGTATAGAAGAGGAAAACAAGGCAGAAAGACTAGATAGATTGGGCAGAATCTCATTAATTATTTTGTGGTGTTTTTGTAAATCGATTCTCGTCTTGCATTTCCTCTTTCAATATAATTTATACTACAGTGTCTAGATCTGTTTCTTCTAGTTCCCTTTTGCTATTGCCTAACTTTGGACTGAAAAAAATTTTACTCAACTGTATTTAACCTCCCCTCTAGCTCATAGGAATAAGTGAATCTCTGTAGGCATTTGGCTTGCAACACACTCATATTCTGTTTTGTTTTGTTTTGTTTTGTTTTGTTTTTTAATTCCCTTTTTATATTTTTTCATCATATTTGGGTTTTATGCTTTATTTACTTCTTTTTGCTTCTTTAGATTCTAGAGAATAAAATGGACAAGAAAGACATATTCTATAAAACCCACATCTTATATAATAGCATATCATAATTAAGATTTGAAACTTGCACAAAGTTACCCTGGGTTTCAGCTGAAGTATAAATACATATGTATGTCTGCAGATGCATCTATGTGTGTATGTATAAATGTGTATTGAAAATAGATGCTCAAATACTACTTTTCAGCTGTTTAAGTGACTATAAATTGGTGCTGCCCAAAAGTCACTATCAAATTTAAACATGAGTTTTCTCAACATATAAAAGAAAGACATAGGATCACTTTCTGATAGGCTATAAAATACATTTATCTCCAGATATACTTTTAACCATTAGAACTCAACCATTAGAACAGAAAAATCTGAAACACAAGATAATCCCTTTACCACCCACACCAAGGGCACCTGAATATTCCTCCCAGTGAAAATGACATTTTAGTTATTATATGCTCAGTATCTATGAGGCCCAGAGTGCCTGGGGCTCACGGTAGACACTCCATTGTTTAGCAATGAATATTTTTCTTCCTTGATTCCTTTATTTCAATCTCGTACAGGGGAAAAAGATTAGTGAACAAAAGACTTTAAAAATTATGTCTTTCAAGCAAACACTTTAAAATCTGTATGAAGTTCAAAAACATTTTAAAGTGTTTTAATGTGTTTTGTTCTTTCTGTACTTGATGCCAGAAGCATGACGTTGCCTGCCTCTGCTTGCTTCCAGGTAGAGGCAACTTGAATTTGTCTAATGAAGGTTGCCAGGAGGAATAGGAGAAAGCGTGAGATGGAGATGTCGTTGCAAAACCATATAGGACTTTTACATGTCACAGATCTTGTTGGGAGTGGCATGGCAGCTCAGCTCCAACTCTCTACTTGCTATGGTAGCAATAATAAAGGAGAGGGCTGTCCTGACTGTGTATGGCTGGACTCAGCCAGACTTGAAACCCAGTGTTCTCCACTTGAGCCAAATTCTGTCTGAATCTCTTTCATTTCTGGGAGCAGGTATCTTTGTATAGGTAAAAGATAGTCACGTATCAATACTTATTTCAAAAGGGAAGCCTGATGGTCACATAAAAATAATTTAAATTCCTGTTATTGACATTTGTTGGTAAGTATCTAACTATATAAAATAGTAGCAGTGAACTATAAGCCACCTAGGAATCTGCGTATGTAGAATGATAGTGAAGAAAAAAATGCATTAAAGAGAAAACCCCAGTATTTGGCACGTTCTGCATGGCTTTATTTTTTTAAAGTCTTAGTCTTCTGAAATTTAGGGCAAAAATAAAGGGCACTGATGAATACAATATGTGGGCAAGGCTTAAGAAATTGTAAAAGATAAGCAGGGACAAATGGTAATATTGCATACATAAAATGGTATTTGTAAGCAAAAGAGTCATCTTTTCTAAGGAAAAGTGAGTTGGTATACTTTTTTTTTTTTTTGGGGGGGGGTGTAGTTCCCTGGCTGGGAATCGAACCTAGGCCACAGCGTTGAGAGCACCAAAGCCTAGCCACTACACCACCAGGGAACTCCCGGTGTACTCTTAATTTAGAAGTATTTACTAAGAAAATGTATATAATAAATTTAGTATGGAATGAATAATATATATTATTTTAATTTTATTTAAAATGAAATATGACAAATATCTGGATTTTGGAAAAATGTCACCCATCAGCCATAACCCACCAACCAAATTATACTACTACATATTATTTTATAGTCCATGTCTGCAAATGTACATATTCTTATCAGTAATAATTATAAAATGCATGTATACTATATAATTCCTTTGTAAATAATTCAGTGTGAATTTAAAAATGAATTATTATTTAAAAAGCATTGTATGGCACATTTTTAGAGTATTAAAATGTTGCCTATATTTTAAAATTTTTCATTGACAATGGATACTCCCTACCTTTCTATACTGATATCAAAATGTCTCTACACAGTCATCATTTATTTTAACTTACCAAATTTCAGAGGTGGGGAATAAATGAGTGTGTTTCTTAAGGCCATTTCATAGGTAGGTGTGGCTGGCATTGCTTGGAATAGATTTTCTAGTAGATGGAGTGCCAAGGTCTTAAGGCTAAAAGTAATTATACCCAATGTAAGTTAGTTAGTCTTTGCCAGTTAAAATTACCTTTTCAAAGAAGAATTTGAATCTACATACATAAAAACTATTTCAAGGACAGAAGTACAAGTTAAATGATTTATTCAACTTTCAAACACAAAGTGAAAGTCAGAAAATATTGAGTGAGAGTAAGGGAAAAATGTGTTGGAGTTAGAGTGACATTTCTAGGTAAGGAAATTGACCTTATTTACATTGCAAATAGATGGGCAACAGAGTAGTTGTTGAACATTGCAATTTTTTTCTGTATTGTGTTCATTAAATCCTTAAGAAAAAAAAGTCATTGTTTTACAACTCTGTATTCAACTACACCTTTTGGGCAAAATAATTAATTTAGCTAAGTGATCATGTTTTCTAGTATTGAATAAAACATTTCTCAAACTCTGGTTGTCAGGTTAGAATGTAATAAAACATACTGTCAGCACAATGATATGTTTTCAGTTAAAGTATATGAAACTGGCTAATACAGAAATACATTAATGTACATAGTAAGACATAGAAACAGTTTTATTCTATATTAGTATTACTTTAGTAACACAAAATTTCTTGCTAAGGTTATTATGACTTTCTCAAGGGTTTCAGTTTCATCTAACTAAAATTTATTGACAATTCTTTGAATTTTTATTTGCATTCATCTATTTTCCAAGTATTTGCTTTAGATATCTTGGTACTATTCTTTAAATCACAGCTGTAACATAGTTTCCCAAGTGTGCTGAGCCACAGATGGTTCCTTCTCTGGGTCCTTAAATATGTGCACCTTATATTTATTACGCCATTGATATGACAAAATTTTCAATCTAATTAGCTGCCAATGTAACTGACAATTATGTATATAGTTTCTTTACCTTTTAAATCTGGTTTTAACATGTCCCCAAATAAAATTTTCTTACCCCCCTCCAAAAAAATCTATAACCTTTTTTGTTAAGAAATTCCTACCTACATGTTATAATACTGTAAGATTCTCAATGACAATAGGATTAGAAAGAGAGACAAACTGGACTCATGAATCCAAATCTTCTCTTTAAGACCATTGAACTCTGTCCCCTTCTTTGTATTCAAACCCCTGAAAGCTTTGGAGGCAGTTATCATGCTTCTAGTTGGTCATTGCTTAGCCAAGCTATACACCCTGTTTTCATCTTTTTTTCACGCAGTTAAATCAAACCCTTCTTTCTGACGCTCTCTGAACTCTTAACAATACCTCTGTATATTTTTAAATGGCATTCTAGTACTGATAATATGTCTATTGTTTTCTCTTTTAGAAAGCCTTTCACAGAGCCAGAGCACCATACTGAGTATTTAGAGTTTATTTCATAGAGGACATGTAAAAAGTAGAGTAATTATTACAAATTATAACTTGCCCAAATGACAAGGGGAGGGAGGATGTAGGGAATCTTGATTTCATTTACTTTTCTATCTTTGTGGATTATAGGGCTAGATGATTTTTAAAGTCATTTATGTTTTAATTTTTTTTCATCCAAATGTATGTGGGGATGAGTTCTATGATATTTAATAATATCTTCCAAATCTCCCTTGAGGAAGTTTGTTTTTCATCCAATTTTACAGATGAAAGTAGAGTTTCTAAATGATACTTTTACATCCACTTATCTTTGCCTCCTCGCATTTTATGCAGATTTGATAGTGTCATATTTTGCAATGAAATCAACAAAACTGTACCTGATCCATCCAGAGAACTTAGACTTCTTTATCTTGCTTTGTAGAGGGAAGGGCTTGAATTTTTATTTTACTGTCCTTGACATTTTAGGACGTGGAAAATACGAGTTTCTCTCCTTTCTGACTTCTTTTCTTTCCCCACGAATTCCAAGTTTTTTGAATCGTGCCTGTGTAACATTGTCTTTAGTCCTATTTCAAAATACGGACTCAAGAGCTGTTGGTCCAGTTCTCATGGCTGTGTTTGGTAATCATCCTCAGTAATTTGGTATGAAGGGAGATGAGGGGAGATAAAAAGGAGACAGGAGTGGAATCTCTCATGTAAATATAATGTTAGTGAGTGGGAGGCTGGGACTTCCCTATCCCTATAAGAACTAATTTTGTGGATATAAAAGACAGTGGCTTTACAAGCACTATGCCTGAAGATATATAATTATTATTATTATCATTACTACTCCATAGTTCCTCCGAAAGAAGGCTGACACATTAAGAAGGGGGATGTAGCTGGTGTGTGTTTCCTTGTGTGGGCGGTGTGGTCAGGATGAATTACCTAATGACAGTTTCTATTAAACTCCTATATGCAAATTTTTGGTGCAGGAAAAATAGGGCATGCAATTTACTGTATGAAACTTTCAGGTTTTATTGAAAGGCTTTGGGTTATAGGAACTAGTCACAACTTAGTATTTTTTCCATGTTAATATTAAAAAAAAAAACACCTCTGAAAATAGTTTATGGGGCAAAACCTCATTCCTTCAGTAAGCTGAGCCAATGAACAAAACCTATGTAGAATGCCAGGCTAATTACTCAGAGCGTCCTCTCACTAGTCAACTTGAAGTTTTCATATAAATGCATAGAAATGTAAGTACGGAGCTCCAAGTGTTTCCTCTGATTTTCTGATGTTTTGTTGTTGTGTCTGTTGCTGTTTTGATAAGCAGATTATTCATAAGAAGAGCCCACATATTTTTCAGAAAAGGTTATGCTTGATGCAATTTTTTTCTTTTTCTTTCTTTTGTTTTTCCTTCCTTATTTCCTTCCCTCCTTCCTTCCTCCTTCCCTCCCTCCCTCTCGCCCTCCCTTCTTGCCAACCTTCCTCCTTTCCTCCTCCTGCCTTCTCTCCCTTTTTTTCTTTCTCTCTGCTAAAGAGAGAAAAGCATCATTTCCTAAACCATTACAAACTTTTCAATATATTTAGTGCACATTGTACCAAAACATGAAATGGACGCACGTAAGAGTTCCAAATGTGGATTCCAAGTGGAGAAAGGGAGTCCTGCCAAAATTCTCCTAGCCTGCAATCTGTTTACTTGCTTATTCTTTAAAAATATCAGAGCACTGTATATAGCTAATTACAATCCATTTTGCAAGTGTAACTTCACATTAAAAAATAAATACAGTAAAGCAAGCTTGTCCTACCTGCAGCCCATGGGTCACGTGCAGCCCAGGATGGCTTTGAATGAGACCCAACGTGTACACTTGCTTAAAACATGACGAAAATTATGCATGGACCCTTTTTTAGCACACCAGCTATCGTTAGTGTTAGTGTATTTTATGTGTGGCCTAAACAATTCTTTTTCCAGTGTAGCCCAGGGAAGCCACAAGATTGGAAACCTCTGCAGTAAAGATTTAAAAAATCAACATAGGGGTTAGTTTTCAAACTAAACAAGTAAATACAAGGAAATACGGAAACTTGGGTAACAGAAGACTGCATGAACTAGAGGGTAATCTGTGAGTTTGATAAGTGTTAAAAAAATGAAATTGTTCTCAAAAGCCAATATGGATCCAAGGATTATGGTCTTTTCTTACTATGTAAGTTCATGTTCTTCTCCCTAAAAATAAACTCTTTGGTGTCACTGTTTTTCTGAAAGCCAAAGCATTGTTACTGAAATGAAAATAAACTCCAATCAGGTTTCTGAATTGAGAAAATACTGGTATCTTATGGGTGAGGACATCTTCAGGGGCTTTGATTTCCTGCTTGACCTCCATTCTACAGTGAGCTTCTCTCTCCAAATCTCTTCTTTATCTGGGACCATGGCTAAGGTGAGTGGGGGTCTTTCTTTGCATGCAACAGAGAAGTAGCTGCCTTTACCTTCCCAGGTTCTCTGAGGGCCCATAGATCATGCCTCTAAGAACTCCTCATAGCTATTTGCATTCTGGTTGTGAGAACTCTTTTCCACTCACTGGATATGAGTAAAGGAGGAAAATTCCAATAACATTTCAGGGAAGCTGGGCAGCTGAGTGAAAAGACGGTCAAATAGACTTTTGGTTTTCCTTCACAGCAATTCTCCGTAATAAGCCCCAGTGATCACAGTGGCTGCCATTCACAGAGCATCTAGAAGGACCAGGCACTTGGCAATGCATCAGTTCTAATTAGTGTATTAGCTGAGGATAGGAGTTGAGAGAACTCGTACCCTTAAACATTCCACCTTGGGTTTGCTGTCTGGCCTCTCACACTCCCAGGGGCATATTAGAGTCAGTAATCTTCACATTTGAAGGTATTATGTATATGGGGGAGGAAGAAACTGTCTTCCCACCTTCAAGGTTCTTTCTACTGGTCTAATGATCAAAGAGACATGAGACAAATTAGTCAGAGAAAATAACCAAATTTAATACATACATACGTACAGGAACCCTGATCCGTGAGAGAGCCAGAGATCCCACATACAGGAGAGGTTCAGAGACAGAAAGGGCAACTGAGGTATTTAAGACATCCTGAGGGATGAGGTAAGGCACCTTAGTTCTTCAAAAGGTTATTGCAGGCAGAGCACACATTCAGTAATTAGTAGTTTGCCCTGCCACATATATAGGTAAGAAGTCTGTTGATAATTCTTACTGCGAGCCAGGCTCCTAATTTAAATTCTCAACAGTTAAGGGGAGAGCAGAAGTTTGTCTTGAGCCTTCAGGGTCTCAGTTGCTTTTAACTCAAAATAATCTGCATACCACTGAGCACAGTACATCTTGGGGTGGCTTGTTCTGAACCCCTACAGGTCATAATATGATAGCACTATCAAACACAATAAGCTTCAACTTTATTTTTAAGATGTACTTTTCACTAAAGTGTGCAAAAAACAGAGTACGTAATTCCCTTTTTAAAAATAGTGTCTCCACTATCCAAGGAATCAAGTCATGTTAACATTCTTTGTAATTCTGCTGCTTGATAATAGATGAAAAATGGTCTTAAAAGAATATTAGTAAAAATATAGTTGAGTCTCTTGCTTGTCTTAATTCTACAAGAAGTAAGTATCTAGCCTCTAAATCCATAATGGAAATGTTATGTTCATTCTGGTTTTCCTCTTTCACAGGAAAATAATTTCAACACTTCTTTTCAAAAATCCCCAAATGAAAACCATATCACTAACTGAATTTGTACCCATCAAATAGTACTCATATGAAAAAAAGCAATGGGGTTTTCCTGATGGTTATGAGTGTGTACATTGATGTGTATATTCTTAATTATAAGGATTTCTCTGGTGGAGCTGTTTGTTGGTCTTAGAGAAGTCCATTTCAAAACATCCTGGCCAAACATCCTTAAAGTTCATGTGTGTCTCTCAAAAAGATTCCTAATATATTCTCCAGAACGGGCAGCAAATGAGACTCCACACCCTTTCTTAGAAATAACAATTCTAAGTCTCTAATCAGCAGATTTTATTAGGAGACTCACCTAAAGAAAGCACTTATAAAAATTCCTATTTTTATGTGTCTATTGTCGTTTGGCCATTTTGAGTAGAAAGGCTAAGGTAGCTTAGCTTTGGTCTGCAGGGGCCGGGAGCAAGTCTCCCCAGGGTGTGCCACTCTGGCATGCAGGTTATTTCCAGCTGAAAAGAATTAAAACCTACAAATTCAAGCAGAGCATTTTACCCGCCACCCCTTGCCTACCTGAAGAAATTTGGACAGAAAAACCTTAGCATATTCATTGTAGCATATTTGAATTCAGTGTGGCAGACAGGAAGAATCCAAGCACAAATCTCTTTGCTGGATTCCCCTCTATGACCCGTGGTCTCTCGGTGGCCCTGCCAAAATTTGTTTACCAAATATTTGTTGTTTCTTCTCTACCTGTGAATTACCTATCTCCCTTAGTCCGAAATGACATATATACCTTATTTTGGCTCAGTATTTTGGAATGTTCATGCTTCTGTGAATTCCCCTGTGCACATATTAAAACTTGATTTTCTCCTGTTAATCTTTTGTATCTCTTTTGAATTATTCAACCAGCCAAAAGAACTGGGGGGAAGGGGAAAATTTCCCTGTCCCTAACCGTCCCTTGCAAGTATTTGAATATTATTAAATGTCAACTACCAGTGGTCTCTGGGTTACATGACCAGCATTCTCTTTGGCTCATTTTGCCATTTGAACTCAGTCCAGAAAAGACTGGAATATTCTTATAAGACTAAGTTTAAAAAGAAAGAATATATTATAATAGGAAGTATTTTTTGGTAGGAACCAGACTTGCTGAGTTTATAGGATTTACTTATTCGGGAAACATGTATGTAGTATTTACTACATGAACAGGCACTTTACAAGGCTTTAGGTATAAAATATTGTAAGACAATTGTATAGCAAATAGTCACTCTAGGATCTGATGAATACTTTAATTGAAGTTTATATAATGTGCTGCAAGATCATAAGGAGAGACCTCAATCCAATACATTTGGAAATATTTTTACACAGTAAATGACATTTGAAATTAATAGCAACTTTCCACGAGAAGAACTGAGCTTCACACGCAAAGGTATAGAGTTCTTTAATAGCATTGCTAGTGAAAAATAGTTCAATTAGGCTGAGACATAGGACAGATATATAGAAGTTTGGGGGGGTTGGGACCAAAAGGTTATAATTAAACCTAGGGTTGAGGATTGCATACCTTGCAAAGCATTTGGTTTTTATCTTGTTGATTTAATAATGTATTCATTCAAAAATATCTTTTAATAAATATTTATTGAGTACTTACTGTGGATATGGTAGTAGACTAAATGCTAGAGGTACAGCAGTGACTAAAATAAAAAATGCCTCTTGTTAAAGCATTTATATATTATGGGGAAAGACAGTAACAAATCACATAGACAATCAATAGAATTTTGAAGGAATATTAATATGCTTGTAACATATACTGTGATTTTAGGCATTGCAAGTGTTATAAAAATTATAGGCCCTCCTCATTAATGACTGAATTCCATTCCTACAAGTAGGTCATTAAGCAAAGTGGTCGATAAGCAAGGAGCTTAAAGGTGGATGTCTTGTGTGTTCTGGGGCCACAGGGTATGCATTTTCAGTATGTACCATGCAACACCACACTTAGACACGAAATACATGGCTTCATGTGGTCGCAGACGCTTCATGTAGTGAAAACGAACCAACTGTGGAAACAAGACAGACTGAGAAAGGGGGTTCCCCAGACTCACACAGGTTGAGAAAGGCTATTCCCCCAGGCTAGAGAACAGGTGGTAAATCCAAGAGGTCATTAAACAGGTAAGTTGTTAAATGAGGAGGAGCTGTACTATAAGGAGAAAGGAAGTGGTGGGAATAGTGGATAGGGCAGTTTCTGTCAGAAAGGTAACATAAAGCAGGGATCAGTTTATCAATCTGAAGGGAGGAGGAGCCTTGTTATGTGTCTGGGTAGAGCATCCAGTGCTAGAGAGAGAACAGGTGAAATGACTGTAAGAAATGAAATTACTTAGGTGATAAGAGACCATCCTTTACATTCAAATAGTGTATGGCACTATCCCACATCTCCAGAAAACCCTGCCATTAACGAGAGGATGAATAAAAATATATTCTTCTTTACTAGGAAAAAAAATAATAAAAGCTTTATCTATCAAAACTAAAGCCCTTTAAAATTGTTAACTCTAAATTCCTTTCTGTAGTATTGTCTCTCACCTGGAGTGAAGATTTGGGATGTGGGTATTTTTAGAAAGACTGATTTAACTATTGAACATTTGTCTGCATTTTTAGATCTTAAAGTTTGCGTTGGAATCTGTGTGTAATTGGTAATGGATGGGTTAGCTGAACGTTATCCATTATGACTTGGGCAAAACTAGGCTTTCGTTGAAATTGTTAATGAGAACAATTGCAGCAGAAACTTGGATAGGGTAAATAATGGCAAGTCAGGGCTCAATAGGTTCTGGGGGTTCACCTTCTTTTGTTTTTCATATTAAAAAAAAAAACCGCCATTCCTCTTACTGTCATTCCAAGCATGTGTTACTAAGTCTAGATGCTAAAATACAAAATATTACTGGGAGAATGGCTGTGTTTAATGGTTGCTTCTGATGGCAGCTTAGTTTGCCTCTGTGCTCGAAACTAGATTTGCTTCAATTTATGATCATACTCATGCACCTCTGGAGACATGACAAAGACAAGTACGAGGACCCAAGGGCCATCAGTGGCCAAGACGAGTTAGCAAGGGAAGCATCTTTAGTTCGCCAGGCTCGCTGCAGATTTGCAATGCAAGAAGAGAATTTAACCTACTTCCTTCTCAGAACTTCTTTCCACAACAAGAACACTTTCTTTTTCCATCCTCAGAGATCCTTTGTTGTTTTGAAATTCATGTGCAGGGGACACTATTTACCATGTTAAATGTCCTCGAATTGGCACTGCATTTGATTTTATGACTAACCTTGTCTCTGTCACCTGCTGTTGGCCAGTGAATTTCTGTTCATAACTAAAACCTGAGACAAAGCCTTGACAGATCCTCCCCCACTCTCGCCAGCAGCATCCTATCCTAAATAAAACAAGTGATGGGTCCCCATATGTTTTATGAAGCAGCACACAAGCTGTTTAATTACAGAATGTCTTAGCCGAAGAGTTTGGATCTTAAGGTTCAAAGAAATTGCCTTTCTTTCCCAGACTAAAGCAATTACCCCAGAATTCCCATGGTCTCCTCATATGCTCAAAGCTGGAGAACCTGGATGCCTGCTTCCTTGTGCTATCACGGGTAGATAAAGAAAAGGAGGTGGCCCTTGTGTGTTAGACACCAACTCACAACCAGTGGGCCAGGCGGCGGCGGCAGCGTGTGAACACTTGCATGTCAGTGTTTCATGTAAATTTATTTTGAGTTCAGCCAAACTTTTTCCTCCTCATTTCTCACCCAAGGGCAAGCTATAATACACCTGGTCTCAGTACCTTAATTCTGGATAATGCCACAAGTGCTTTATCAATAGGATGTAGATAAATCTATATTTGTGTTTTATGAGTTGGTTGAGTTACATTGTCATAGAGAGTTAGAGCCACAGGCAGGTTAAGATACTTGCTTTGAAATAGCGAACATTGAGGAATCCACGTTCTCACCGACAAGGAGCAAAAGAGGACCAATGGTGAGTGAGCCAGAGATACAGCTTGCTCTGGTCCACACACTTTGCTCCATGTTTGTGTTTCCCGTGGTCTTCAGCCCGGCAATGGGATACTTGCCTGTGGTTTATAATAGAAAGCACTGCACCAGCTATTTTGCTACTCTAGAGTATTTTGAATTAGTCTTTAAACAGGGAAGTCATTAGTTAGATAAAGAGAAAAACTGGTTGAATTTAACCCGTGTTGTGGGACAAAAGCATCCATAAAAAACTGATAATCTCCTTGACAATAGCAGGCAATAGAGCAAGCTTGTCTAACTCAGGGCTCCACAGGCTGCAGGCAGCCCAAGACAGCTTTGAATGTGGCCCAATACAAATTCATACACTGCACCCCTTTTTTTTTTTTTTAGCTCATCATCTATCCTTAGTGTTGGTGTATTTTATGTGTGGCCCAAGACAATTCTTCCAGTGTGGCCCAGGGAAGCCAAAAGATTGGGCTCCTGTGCAATAGAGAAAAGCTGTAAAAGCACTCCTTTTTTTTAACACTTTCTGCTTAATTGTAGTACTGAGATCATTAAAGTCTTGTAATGAATAGCGTGGTCTTTAGATCCCTCTTTCTTTAAAGCTTATGTATTTAAACCACATTATTTATCCATTCATTTCACAAGTATGCACTGAGTATATAATTTACTATGTGCCAACTCCTGTATTAGGCATTGAGATTATAAGGGCGAACCTATCTAAACATTGTCCCCATCCTTCTATAGCTTCCAATTAGTGAATTATTTTAAGTGATCAAATACTTTCCTCTTGGGTCTAGAAGGAAGGGCTTCCAGAAGAAAAATGCATATGTAAAAAAGGCAATTTCTTTGAACCATAAAAAATTCTAGTATAATGGTATATTTGAGAAATTATTAAATATGTGATCATGATAAATAGACCTAAAACAATACCAATGATTACATACTATTGGTAAAACAAAGAGCTGTCCAAAAAAGATAAATAAGTATAATACTTACATAGCTGTCAAACAAATGATGCTTGTGTGCTCATGGATGTTCAAACACTGGTTACTAATTTATTTAAAATATTGCTGTAAGCATAAGGAGAAGAATGAGATGAAAGATGAAAGATTGAGATAAGTCATCTCAATTCTCATCTATTAAAAAGAAAGTAAAAATACCAGTATTTATAAATCAATAAATTATAAGTGTATTATTCTAAAATATGTACAGAAATTACAGGAAAATATGTCTGAAGAGTTAAATATTTTATTGTGTCTTAAGGACAAGGCTAACTAGAGAGAAGGCAGAGGGTGTTACTTTCATTAATAAACCTTTGGGAAACAAATTGATTTTTTAAATGAATTCACATATTGCATTGCTTAAACTTATATTAAAAGTATGCAATCTTCTATAGACCTCTTTCATATACTTTTACTTTAAAGCATGAGTCAGTCTGTAAACTTACTAGCACTGAGCAGACATGTAGAATGCAGTTTATGAAATCTTTTTAGAATATTCCAAGTGGTATTTACTGTCTTCTATATCCCATGCTCCTTGTCAATTCAGTCATTTATAATAAAACTAGGAGCAAGTCTGTAGGAATTCAATGGCCTTCTTATTTGTCAGGTGGTTGACAATTATAAATAAGTGTTTTAGAAGGAGAGTTGACATGCAGAATATCATAAACATTAGAGGTGACCTAACTATTTGTACATCCTAGTACTGGAGAAGAGACTTTGAAAAGGAAAATTGAGCAATAACTGTTTCTCCAACTCTTTTTACATAAATCACAAATCACCTCATATTTCCTAGGGAAATGTTTTTGGCATATTGACAACAGCTCCACTGTCCCTACCTATAACTTTAGTGATAATTTATGGTAAGAATAAATGTTCAGAATTATAGAAAATATATATACACATAAGCAATTTTGAAAGCCAGCCTACATTTTCCTATTTAACTAATCCACAAGATTGCTTCCTACCTCAAAAACTGTTAAAATGAAGCAATAGAAAACAAAGGAAACCTGGGTATAGAAAAAAATGTATATATATACCTAAGTATAGTCAGTCACCTTTATCAATTACTGAAGGAAAAAAATTAAGCAAAAGATGAAGCAGTTTAATTTCAGAATTAAGGCTTGTTGCTCAAACTTTGAAATCCCACAGATCTAAATTCAAATCTTGGTTCCACCTGGGGCAAATTACTTTAATTCACTTAGCTTCAGTTTCATATCTGCAAAATAGGGAATAAAATGACAACATTACAGTTTCTTGAGAATTACGTAAAATGGTGCCTATAAATACCGGTGACCAAACATAGCAAACTCTCTTTAAGTACTGGGGTTTTCCTTAATTATTAATGTCACATCACACTATCGCATGCATAGTGCAATTTTCAGTAATAATGATAACTGCCACTCAATGAGCATCTCATTTGTACACAGTGTTTTACATGAAGGTTACTAATCCTAAGGAAACCTTACAGGATTATCACCCATTTGACACAGAGAGAACATAGGCCCACAGAGGAAAGAAAGAACTTGCTCAATTACACAGTTAATGTGTGGCAAAGGTGGAATTTGAACACTGAAATGTTCGACATCAAAACCCAGGCACTTTATGTTATTACACCACCAAAAATGTCTCACTTCTATCAGGAGATCAGAATTATTAACCAAGAGTACTGCTTTCAAAACAGGTGGAAGTACTGTGGAAATGAGAATAAGCTTCTATGTTTAATAGTAGTAACATTAAAACAACAAAGCTTTCTTACAGAAGCAATTTCAAATCTGTGTCCCTTCAAATTAATTAAAGCAGCACCTGTCTACTTAAAAAGAAAAATCAGAGCCAATAACATTGAACTATATGGAAATTACTTATTTGAGCATTAAGATAAAATTTAAGGTCTACTAATATGAGTTTTTAGCAGTGTAATATATTACACAGGTATGCAGGGCTTCTGACAGCAAAGTAATTTACATATATTATTTTAATAATCCTCATAATTTTCCTGCTGGGAAAGTAAGTAGCAATTATTGCTCCGATTTTTCAGATAGTGAAACAAAAGCAAAGGGGACAAAAATCTTTTATATGTATCTCTCAATAGATTGCAATTATTTTTAACTTTGGGAGCATTTGCTGTGTTTAAGGATGATTGTAATAAAATATGTCTTTATTTTCAGCAGCAAATAATAATAACTAACTTTAACGGGGTCTTCTGAATTATAACAAAATTTGGGAAGAAGTAGTAAATCAATCGTGTGTGTTTTCTACAACTGCAGAAAATATGCAGTGGTAGTTAGGCAATTTTACTTTTTTAATAAAAGTAAAAACTACTCTTATAAGTCTCTCTTTTTTTTTTTTTTGGCTTCAACATTTAAGTGGACTTGAAACACAAGTGATAAAACCACCACAAAAAATTAGCCATAAGATTCCTCATCTACCTCATAATGTAAGATGCAATACAAGAATCGTTCCTTGGAATGTTTGTGATAGCAGGATTACAGCTCTGAAAAAAAAAAAAAAAACTATAGAGAGCAAAAAGTCATCATGGAACTACCACTTGTTTTATTCGAAAACTCATTATATGATTTTATGAGTTTTCAAACAAACTGGGATGATAAAAACAAAATGGAAGCAAGAAAATCTGATATCCCTCCTGAGTTAGTTTCTGTTTGCCCGGGTGTGCCAAGTTGTGTTTTATTGCATCTGTGGTGAGCAAATGGCAGTTTAAGAGCGCTAATTGGTTGCAGAATTCTCCTATCAGTAGTTTACTTAACAATAAAATTTAAATTAGTTTTCTCCAAAGAGTGAATGTTACAATTTGAAAGAACAGTTGTTCTTTCTGTTAATCTTGCTTTGGTGAGATATAGAAATTTTTAATTTTATGGGAGGAAAGCTATAATTACTTATTGGTGTATTTCATATAAAAGAAAAGATAGGAAATAATGAAACTTCACACGAAAAACAAGTGTGGAAATAATCTCAATTTTTTCACCTCTCCTACAAATATATGATGAGCACTTATTATGCGCCAAGCACTGTGTTGGGTAAAATGATAGGCAAAGAGACATAGTCCCAACACACATTACACATTAGAGGAGGAAACAGATATGCATCAGATAGTTACACAAATAAATGTGAAAATTAGAAATAAGGTAAAATACATTAAGACATGTTATGAGCATACATAACAGGGGATTTGACAACTTGGGGAAGTCAGAGAAGGCGTCCACTGGGGGGAAAAAGTGGTGACTGCATTGTAACCTGAAGGATAAGCAGGCATTGAGCAAACAATAGAAGGAAAAAGCATCTTGCGCAAAAGGAAGACTATATGCAAGGGCCCTTTGGGAGTTACCTTAGTATTCAAACGTATAAAAGACTGAATGAAGTTCAATGTGCCTGAAGCAGAGGCAAAGGGGAAAGGTCGCATTGTGCAATTGTATTATGTATAATTCGTGTTCCAGCCACAATGGAATAATAGGGTCTAGATTTACCTAATGCCCTAAACAATGATAAAAGGAGTAAAAATCTACAAAACCATGATTTTTTCAGACATCGGTCAACAGGCAGTTTACTGCAGGACTGACACCAGACAGGGAAACCAACTGGGCCAGTGCTAGGAGCCCCCAGCTCACTGTCTAGAGAGGGTTTCTTAGTTACCATACACGATGGGAGCCTTCAGGAGCTCTGAGTTGAAGAGAGAATTTAGAAGTTAGAGAGGGCAGAGTACTGAAGAAAATAGAGCTAAACAGAAAAAGGAGAGCCACAGAGAGAGGTGATTTGGAAAATGAAAGGAATCTGAAGCAACTACATAAGGTCAGGAAAGAACCACCAGAAAGGACCAGGCTGAACTACACTGAAAGATCCTACAGGGTCAGGAACATAGTTTAAACAATGCAGCACTTATCTATAAATTTAAAGGAATATATTCAGAATCTCTATGCTGTAAACTGTAAGAAAAAACATGGATGAAAGAAATTTTTTAAAGATCTAAATAAGTAGAGAGATATATCTGTTCTGTGGTTTGGAAGACACAGTATTGTTAAGATGCCAACTTGATTTATTTACCCAATACCATCCCAATCAAAATCCTAGAAAATTTTTATCTAGATATCAATATTATGATTTTAAATTTTATATGAAAAAATAAAAAACTAGAATAGCTAAAAAAAATTGAAAAGGAAGGAAAAGCTGGAGAACTCATGCTCCTTGATTTCAAGAGTTATTATAAATCTGTAATATTGGTGAAATGATAGACACAAAAGTCATGGAACACAATAGAGGACCTAGAAGTAGACCCACAAAAATGTAGTCCAACTCAAATTAAACAAAGATTCAAAGGCAATTCTAATGTAAAAATAATAGTTTTTTCAATAAGTAGTAGTAGAATAACTAGGCATTCATTTGTAGAAAAATGAATCAATACCTGCCTCACACTTTATACAAAAATTAACTCAAAATGTAGTATAAACTTAAATGTAAAACCTAAAACTATAAGGCTTTTTAGATATGATACCAAAAGTGCAATTGTGACCCATAGGTAAAAGAAGAAATCAAAAGAGAAATTAGGAAATGTTTTGGGCTAAACAAAATAAAAATGAAAATGAGATATTAAAATTTATAGGATGTTATACTTGAGAAATTTACAGCACTAAACATGTATAATAGAAAAGAAAAAATGCTTCTAATCAATGACCTTAAGAATCTAGATAATTAAGAAGAAATTAAAGTAAGCAGAAATAGGAAAGTAATCATTAAAGATCAGAAAGCAAAGAAATATAAAACATGAAACCAATAGAAAATAAAATCATTGAAACCTAAAGCTATTTTTGAGAAGATTAATAAAATTGAGAAACTTCTAGACAGACTAATCAAAAACAAGAGAATACACAATTACCAATATCAGAAATGAGAAAAGGAGACATTAGTATAAATACTATAGACATAAAAAGGATAATAAAAGAATCTAATGAATTGTATGCCAAAATTTTACAACTTAAAAGAAATAAACAAGTTACTCAAAAGACATAAACTCTATATCTTAAATAAATTGAATTTCTTGTCCAAAACCTTTTCACAAAGAAAACTCTAGGCTCAGATGGCTTCCTAGATAGATTCTACCAACTATTTAAGAAATATATCATGCCAATACTACATAAACTCAGCAGTTTTGAAAAGTAAAAAATATGGAATATTTCCCAATGCATTCTGGGAGGCCAGCAATATATTATCAAAACCAAAGATACTAAAAGAAAAGAAAACTACAGACCATTACCCCTAATGGACATAGGTGCAAAAATTTCTAACATTTTACCAAATTGATTCTAGTAAGAATAATACATGAATGGAATTTTTCCCTCCAAGAATGCAAGGTTGGTTTAGCAATTCAGAAATTCAAACCATGCCATATTAACAGACTAAAAAGAGAAAAAAAAAATTATGATTACTTCAGTAGATCCAGAAAAAAATATGTGATAGAATTCAGTATTCCTCCATACTAGCCACTGTAAGCAAATTAGAAATAAATTGGGAGTTCCTCAACCTGATTAAGTTTATCATCAAAAATCCTATAGCTGACATCATACTAAATGGTGAAAAACTAAATCTTTCCCTGAAGACCAGGAAAACTAAAGTATTTCCAGTCTTACCACTCCTGTTTAACATTGTGTCACAAGTTCTAGTCAGTGACATAAAACAACTAGAAAAGAAGTAAAATTGTCTTTATTCTCAGAAGACATAATTGTCTATGTAGAAAATCTTAAGGAATACAGCAAAAACAAAACAAAAGCAATAAACCAAAGGCTACTATAACTAGTAAAAGTTTCTCAACTTTACAGGATACAAGATTGAGACCCAAAATTAATTTGTTTCTATTATTTTAGTAAAACAGCTGCTATAAATAGCAATTAAATCACAGATTCTACTACTGGAATTCATACCACTTTAAGCCATGTTTCACATACACTATGTTTTGTATATCTGAGTTAGATTAGGGGATTTGATTTTATTTTACTTATTTTATTTTAGTTTGCTATTTTCTTTTATTTTATTTTTATAGTATATTCCCATGACTTATTTATTTTACAACTAGAAGTTTGTAGATTAGGTGATTTTAATACTGCCCTTAGACCTGGGTAATAGAGACTTCCACCCAGGACTCCATCGCCAGTTATATTTCTTTCTGCAATGAGGAGCACAGAGGACATGCTCTCCTGAAGCCCTTTCTCCTGTTTCTCAAAACTCCCTGCCCTAAATGGTCCATGAGTGGGCCTTTCTCCCTGGTCTATCTTTCTAAGGGTAGACCATCACTTGGTATGAATACCCCAAGGCCAATGGATTGGCCTTGGGCTGCTCTGGCCTGTGGGCTGGTCAGATGTTGAACCTACTACAGCTGGGGTATCTGCAGGCACAGGCACTAGGCCCCTCACGGTGTGAGAGGAAGAGAAGGGTGAGACAAGAGTGAATGAGGAGAGAGTCGGGGAGCCGGGGGCCAGCCCTTCATGTTGGGCCTCATGTCTCCAAGGCACTCAAGAATTCTGTAACACATTTGAACCTGGCCTTCTGTATGTCAGCAAGTGTAGTTGTCAAGGAATGTGAATAGAACATATTTTATGTTAACCATTTCTAAACTTAAAAACTTTCTAATGTTTCGATTCATGGCAAGTGGTGCCACCATTTGTCCTTATGTCCCAGGCTCTTCAATACAAACCAGGCCTGTATTTAAACAAGGAAGCTGTAGTTGAGGAACTGCTTTGTCCCTAACACCTCACTAGGAGTCCTTGGTAGGCTCTGCTCTGCTGACATATCTAGATTTAATAATCTTGATGTCTCACCTGCACCATGATCTTAGGTTAAGCAGTTCATCACACCAAAAAGTTCATCTTCTCTGTCTCCTTCCATACACAGCTATGGGTTTTCTAAGTCATCTTCTTTCATTGTGGAGCATGTTACAGTTGTTGGTCTAGCATGCATTTGTTTATTCCTCTGCATGTAGTTTTCTATTTTGTTTCTCAGCAAGTGCCATGCTTCATAGGACAATGTGTTTTCTTTCTCATTTCAATACTGCTCGCAAGATGAAAAGAATATAGAATATGTTTTATAAGGAAGGAAAAATAGTTCAGAATTTAAAAATTAGTGCAGTCTGATCACACTCCCTAAAATATTGACACCTGTTGCACTGATAAATCGTCTTGCTTCTAGAAAATCAATTACAATTTATTGTGTTCATTAAAAATGTCTTAACCAGGAATGAAAACATTTTAACACGGTGAATCCGAGATGAGCCTTCTCTGTCGCATATCGTAGGTGTTAACTTCTCAGAAAAGCAATTACTAATAAGTCCTCAGGGGTTCATTTCAAATGTCACTTTTTCCTTTGCTCTTTTCTGTCTTCTAAGTGATACTTTTGCTTAACTTTGACATTGACACTGAAAGAAAAAAAAAAACACATCCTAATTAAAAATTTTGGCTTTTGAGGTGAAATAGGGATTTAAAATTTGCCATTTAGGAACAATTACTCCTTCATTTATGCTTACTTTAAGGCTACGTAGAGTGTATAAAATCATACATTTAGAAACTGTTACTAATCATCTACAAATCTTTTCCCACCAAATGCAGAAAGAAGATTGAATGGACTAGCTATTATCATCCTCATCATCATTAGCAATCATTAGCATAATATTTGGTGTATAAATTATTTGTAAAAAAACAAAACAAAACTGTTTCATAGAACAAGAATCAGATAGGGATCGATAATGCGGAGAGGTGTGGGAAGAAAGAAGAAATAAATCAACCTGAGGGCTGGAGCAGCTACAGTTTGTAAAATGCTCAGCCTCCAGACATGTTTTTGGAAGTGAGGAGCAGTCTAGTTTTAAGTATCTGACAGCCAGAAGCTTTTTTTTTTTTCTTTTTGTTTTTCTTTTTTTTTTTTTTAACCATAAAAATCTGTATTGTTCCACCTGGTTAGGGTATATTTTTACTTAAACAGACCAGCATTTATTTTCAGGAGAGAAAATGGTATATTGCCGCTTCACACTTCCATATGTGCTCTCTGTGCCCAAGAACAATCCAGTTGACTAGAAATGGGGAGTGTGACCAATACTCCTACCCCACAATTCACCCACTGGCAGAACTCAAGGCCTTTTGCCAAGGCTCTGGCAGTTTTAAGACTCTTTCCTGGCAGCCATTGGCTTGCAGAGGCCATATGACTCTGCTTCTGTCCGTCTGGATTTTGTTCTGAATTTCTTAAGGGCTAGCTTCTGAGCAGCATCTCAGCAGCAGCAGGAGCCCTGGGATTCAGTGAAGCCATGTTAGCCAGGAACTTTGGATCCCTGAGCTGTCCCAGGCTCCTGCCAGCAGCTCGCTTCTGGGCTTCAAAGCAGGACTCGACTGGAGTACCCAGGATACTTTGCAGCGGCTGCCACAGCCCCTCTTGTGAAGCACCATGGTAGCCAACAGAGAGGATCTGTGTTACGTACAGTACGACCCTGGAGGTGCCAGCCAGCTACTGTGACTCAGCTAAAAACAGGGAACTCGCTGTAAGAGAGAGGGCGTAAAGTGGAGAGATTATTGAGGGGGAGGGAAGCGAGGAAAAGCAGCAGGAGTTTATGATGCCCAGAGTTTGTCAAAGGGCTCAAAACACATTTCTGAAAGAGCCTTCTTGATGGGCCAAAGGAAGCCCATCTCTGTGAGTCTAAAATCTGCTTGGGCTACATAATGTTTAATGGCCTTCTTAGCTAATGAAAACAAGCAGCAGAAGGATTAGGGAAAACCAGAAAAAAAAAAGTCTCTCCTCTTACTTACTCCCAGGTGCCCTGAGGAAATGTGTACTAATTGGCCTTCCAGATTCCATTGGTGATCAAACACACTGATTTAAAGAAACAGAATCACTTAGTGTATGAATTTTTTTTTTCTTTTTCCTGCGGTGTCTTTATAACAGGAGGGGTTATTATCTGAATACACGTGGAACTGATCATCTCAGAAGCCACTCTGAATCCACATTGTCAAGAAAATGACACGACATGGGGGAAATTTATTTATGAAACACCCTCTTATGCTGCTCTCTTTGGCTCTAGGCGGGGTTTGAAGGAGAAAAATCCATGCTCAGCTAAAAGTAGATCTTAAACAAGCAAACTCAATCTTAACTTGGTGAAGCATTTGCTAGGGCATATCGCTCAGTTCAAAGACAGAAACATATAGGCAGAACATAAGATGCAAAATGCACATTGGCTAATAAAAACAAAGCTGGGCTTGGGGAGAGTGCTGGGGAGGAGCTATTTCAAGAATAGAGGAACAAGGAGATCTGATCAAAATTGGTATTTTGAAACAAAGACTAAGGTGCTCTCTGTATCCCATATGAAGAAGGTATCTCTGAGATGATACAGTGATTGGTCTGGTTCGACAGAGAAGAAAATGAAGTTCGTGTCTTTTTTCCACCAGACTCAAAATAGTGAGTGAGAAAGAAGCTAAGGTTTAAGATCACTAGAATGATCAAGTTAGTTCATGACAGGCAAGGAGAGTACGGCCCATCATCAGCTCAGACCTGGGTGTATCCATCCTGGCAGAGTTTCTAAGGTGATAAAACCTTGAGCAAGTGGTGACAGCTATCCTCTTAGGGAAAAAAAAATTCAGTCTCCAGAATTTCCCCAACGTTTTTGTCTGGTTGGTTCAACTGTCACGAAACATGTCAAACTGATCAGCCAAGGAGGAGAGGCTCAACCTCAGAACCTCATACCGGATCTAAGTTTGGCTTTGCTATTTTATTTCTTGTTTGGCTCATCAGTGACTGCATAATAGACAAGTAGACCGGTTTCATTAAAGAAGAGTCATTTTCTTCTCAGATCCAATTCACACATAAGCTTACTCAAACTGGATCCTCAAAAGAAACGTAATGGGATTTCTCAGACACAAGAGTGTGTGTGCGTGTGTGTGTGTGTGTGTGTGTGTGTGTAGTATATATTCTTGATAAAGGGCATTTGCAAAGAAAAGGAAAAGAGAAATGCTTATTTTTCTTCTCACAGGGGCTCTCTTTTGAAACTTAGGAAGGAACTAGTATCTTCTTAATAGGCACTCTCATGATTGCCTAAAAACACTGAGATTGAAGGAGGACAAGGGAGAAAACTAGAGGAAGGCCTCATGGTCTGCTTAATCCTAAAAGGTTATGAATAGCTCCACCAGGAAAAACATATGAAAAGAATGATATGGTGAGAGTATCAGAGAATGGTGTGCAGGGAGAGCATAAGCAATAGCATTGGGATTCCTCTACTTCTAAGAGTGGGAGAAAGCTTCAGGTGACATCACCCTGAATGCCCACCTTCTTGCCACTGAAATAAGAAAGTCAAGAGAGAAAACAAAAATGGGGATGGGAGGCTAGACGATCTGGCTAAAAGAAACAGATTGGTTATAGCCTCGAATGAGAAGGGGAGGATCAGCTGGCTTGATTTCAATACTTATTCATATAGTTTATGTGACTCATTGATTCCTATACTTATTTGACCCTACAGTAGTCCTTGTCTGATTCTGGATATTCAGTGTGTGGTTTCCTAGGCAACTGCCACTCCTTAGTAATTCACTTGGCAATTTGAGAACTCCGCACTGGGTTGAATGGTGGCCCTCAAAAGTTATGTCCATTCACAACATGTGAATATGAACTTACTTGGGGAAAGGTCTTTGCAGATGTAATAGTGGGAAAGGTTGAGAAGAGATCATCCTGAGTTAGGATGGGCCCGAAATCCACTAAGAGTGTTCCTATAAGGGTACAAAAAGAGAGAGAGAGAGAGAGAGAGAGGGAGGGAGGGAGGGAGGGAGGGAGGGAGGAAGGCCACGTGAAGACTGAGGCAGAGATTGGAGTTGTACGGCTGGAGGCCCATGAATACGAAGGGTTCCCAGAAGCTACCAGAAGTTAGGACAGATGAACAGATTCTCCTTAGAGCCTCTGGGGAAAAAAACCAACCCTGCTGACACCTTGATGTCACACTTCTGGCCACCAGAACTGTGAGAGAATATATTTCTCTTGTTTCAGGTCACCCGGTTTGTGGGAATTTGTTACAGCAGCTGTAGGAGACTAAGACAGATGCTTTTCAAAGTCAGCGATGTAGTACTGGCTGTGCTGGCAGTGAGACAGAGCACAAAAGCAGCCTGTATTTATTTTAGCTGAATGACAATGCATGCCCGTGGAATTCCTCCAGAAATCGTAAAGGGATTAGGACACTGACTCGTCATGGGTCGTCTGAGCACTTCCTAAGCGCCAAGCACCTCGCTACGAGGTCAGTCACTGCAACAGCTCTTTCTGCCCTTGGGAAGTTGAGCTGGTCCAGTTACACAAAAAAAGATCGTGTAAGTCAGTGAACTTCCCGGGGGATGGGAGCTCACCTTTGGGGGTTACAGCGTGTTGGGGATTACCAGTTCTGTTGATTAACATCAAGGAGACACAGGATGGTGTCTTGTTTCTTGTGCTGCTATCCTGAGCACCCTGCCTAGTTTCTAGAGTATTCCGGGGGGAGTAGATGAATTGGATAAGTGAGTAAATGGATGCACCTCCTCTTGCCGAGGAGCTAAGGGCCCCAGGTAAGGTATCAACAGCAGAAGGTGAATGCAGAGGAGGTGGGGCAGTCAGCACCAGACTCCCCCTTTAGGGGTGTCTTGGTGGGTGCGTTCAGGGCTGTTTTGGAGTTTGTGGATCCTCACTTGCTCTACCAGCACGTTAAAATTCCCCTTTGGCCCTCCCTCAGCTCACTGTGTTCGGAGGCCACGCGTGCTCCGAGGGGCCATGCGGTTTCCAACGCCCCTGGTGGGCGCCGTGCGGGGGGCACCACGCAGTTCTGTGCCTGGGCGGTCTGCGCTCTTCGCAGCCAGCGCTGCTGTGGGGCCTGCCCGCCACGTACACGAACTGGCTGTCGCATCTCTTAATTTAAACACTAGCAGTATGGAGGCTTCTTATATATACGTTTTCCTCTGTCTGCATCGAGCGATGTTTTCTGTTGCACAAACACAGACGACTGCCAGCAGCTAGGACGCACACGCAGCCACACAGCCCCAGACGCTTCACTTGGTGGCATGAGGCTGGGTGCCGGGAGCTCCAGCTCGTTTCTGTGATCGATTTCGACTGTTCCTTTGTTTGTTTAATCTGATTAAGAACCAGGATATTTAAATAATAATTATTATTCTTATTCCGGAATAGGGGAGGTGAAGATCTTTCTGGCATTTCCAAATGTCTGAGGACGCATCACTTCATCAGATTCCCCAATCTGTGTAACAAATAACAAGGCAGATGATGTAGCTAATTATACAGCTACCGTATGTGCCAGGTATTGTGCTAAGGACTTTATGAACACCTAATATCTATAATAAAATCATAATGTCGGTGAAAGTATCAATCTCATTTGAACAGATGGGAGACCAGAAGCAGAGAAAGGCTAAAGCACAGTAGTTCCCCCTTATCTATGGCTTCAGTTACCTGCTGTCAACCCCAGTCTGAAAATATTAAATGGAAAATTCCAGAAGTAAACAATTCATTAGTTTTAAATTGTGCACCATTCTGAGTCATGTAATGAAATCACAAGCCACCCCGCTCGGTCCACCTAGGATGTAGCCTGACCATATAGCGTTTTAAATGGGGCAGAAAACAGTAGTCCTGTCCCATTTCAATAGGACATCTGGTCAGCTTACTGACACCTTGAATTTAGCCCAATGAGACTAGGCTGACCAGATGAAACGGGACAGCCCTGTTGTTTTCTGTCTCGTTTAAAATGGTGCATCTGGTCAGCCTGCCAAGACATGGATCATCCCTTTGTCCAGCATCTCCAGGGTGTACACACTACCCACCCACTAGTAACTTAGTAGTTATCAGCATTATCAGATCACTGTTATGGTATCACAGTGCTTATGTTCAAGTCACCTGTATTTATTTCATAATGGCCCTAAAGCACGAGAATAGTGATGCTAGCAATTTTGATGTGATGAACAGAAGCTGATAAATGCTTCCTTTAAGTGAAAAGTATAGGAAAATACGTGGTACATATGTACAGGGTTTGGCACTATTCGTAGCTTCGGGCATCCCCTGGGGGTCTTGGAACTTATCTCCTGCAGGCGAGCAGGGACTGGTGCACTTCCCAAATTCCCCTCAGGTTGGAAGCAGAGCCAGAAGTAGTCACTTATTTGGGGTAAGACTGGGGCCTCAGCTAAAGGCTACCTTCACCCTGACCCCACGGAGAGCACTGAAGCACAACGTGCACCACACATGTGCCCCACCTGGAAGCAAAGGGAGGTCCTTTGTACTTGGCTGGCAGTCAGTCTTTGGCTTCCAGGAGAGTGTGCACTTTTCTGAAGGACTATTGTCTGACTCAGGGGACAGTTGTGACCTTAGTTCGCACCAATGTCCACCGTAGGTGTGGTGAGTGCTAAGGCCAGTTAAAGGGACTCTTGGGGCAGTCACAGCCTCCGCCAATGCATGGAGGAACTTGGCTTCAAATCCTGTGTGACTCTAAAAGCCAGGCTGTGACTACCATGCTATATCGTACACACTGAATCTCTTAACAGGGTTAAGAAGTGCCATGCTTTCATCAGCCTCTGGATTCCAGGAAGTGTACAGTCTCCTGTTGTCACTCCCAGAGAGGGTGTCAATACAGTTGCATACATTTTCTTTCACAGTTCTCAGAGCCCCGCCAGGAGCTACAGATTATAGTGTCCACTCCTGGCCCCAACACTGCTTGTCTTCCCTCTAGTTTCCTCACAGCTGATGCCTCCCACTTGCCTTCAGTCCCCAAGTTCATGATGAAGAACAGAGCCTGGGCACTGGCTGCATTTGGGACATGTGTATCCCTGTTCCTTGCAATCAGCAATAAACAAGAAAGAGTATGAAGAGAGGAAAACTTGTTAACACCATGCTGTATCTAAACAAGCAATCCCAGATGGCATCCTTTCTGCCTTCTGCCTCCGAGAAGAAAAGATTGAGCAGGGAAAATAAGCAGCAGCTGACGAGCCATCCCCAGCATGGGGACCAACAGGAAGCACAGACACCCGCTCTGCGCTCTGGCCTCAGTCACGGCTCAGCACCCGGCCCCGCGGCCTGCCGGCCTGCGGACGTCTTCAGCTGCGTGCTCTTTCATGGAATCAACACATCGTGGACAGTTAAAGGCCAAAGGATTTTTCTTCCTAGTTCAATACTTAGTTTTCTGACAAAGATGGAGGAATGAAGCAGTAAAGTGATTTACTGAAGGACCTTTTACTGTGAAAAAGACAGAGAAGAAGTAAATGTCATGAGCCCCTGACCTCTGGTCACTGTTTATCCCAGAACCCAAGGTTGACTTCTCTGTAAACATGCATACATGCATTATTCGTGTGTGTGTGTGTGTGTGTGTGTGTGTGTGTAGGTGTATAACTGGTTCTGTGACAATGATAGCAAATTTCAGCTATCTCTGGTATAAGACGACCTAAAATTCAGCTCTGGCTCAACTATTTCAGTGCTGTGTGTCCTTGAACGACATTCCCTGCCCTTCGGTTTCCCTCACCGGCAAACTGAAGATAATATCGTATCACGGAGGTTTGGGAAGCATTAAACAAATAGTCCATCTACTGAGTTTAGCACGATACTTAACACACAGTAAACATTCCATGAAGTTAATACTTGCTCTTATTTGTCCATTGACTTGGATAAAAAACTAAATGCCTTCTTTGTGCCAGGCACTGTGATAACTCTGCATAAGCAGTTGCTCTGAAGATACAAACATCAATACCACGTGGCAGCCTTCCTTAAAAAAGCTCAGTTCAGTGTTTCAAAATGCCGTCTTGGAATTCAGTATAGTGGAGGACACTTAAATATTTCAAAATGGAGGTTGTTTACGTAAAGTGCAATAGGGCAAGAGTTTTAACAGACCCAAGTCAGCAATAGTATTCATTAGTAAGAGCATGATGTTGGGAGGAATCAATAGATACCTTATAAAATGGTACAGGGGTTGTCACTGGACAACCCCTTCATTATGTCCTAACTAACCAGGCATCTCAGCCGGCTCTTATTTTCACAATTTGATAAATGTGACATGCTCAGAGATGGTGCTGAAATGATGAAAGAATTTCAATGAAAACCCCAGGACCAGAAGGCAAAGGCAATAGTGTGGCTTCCCATACAGATGAGAAACCCAACTGGACTTGACTTTTTCTGCTTCCTCACCATTTCAGAAGGTGGCTGAGTGTTCCATCTGAGCTAAGAGACATTGAGGTTAGACAAAGGAAGGATTCTCTGACAGTCAAATTCCAGAAAGCAAAGGTGAGGAAGTCACAGAGAGGATACAACCACATCCTTTGAAAATGTAAAAATTTTACAAAGAGCTTATGATAATGAAATGGAAATGAGTCAGAAAATATGCAAATTAAATTCACTTGAAATATATACATCTTTAAAAATTAAGTGATAAATTGGTTTGGCAAACACTTTTTGTGTGTGACGTACCACCCGTACCCCCCCCCCCATTTAAATTCTAGTTTAAGATGCCTTTCTTATCCTCATATGCATTTTCAGGAGAGACTGGGAAGGTCAGAGTGGAGGTCTTCTTTAATACATGAGAAGGGGTGACCGAGTTCTGTAGGAATGAAAAAGAAAAATGAAGGTAGTATTGTAGTGCAAGGAGAGGGAAGCAATATCATGTTGTAAGAATTGTAGTAACTTGGACTGAGAGAAATTAAGCATTTATACATTATGAATAGCTTAATGTGAGATGTTTCTTAAGAATAGAGGTGCTATTCTTAGTAATTATCATAGAGCTTGGCTGTCCGTTCATGAAATGTGTGCTGAAAAAAAAAAATCAACTTTTTCTGACATCCTAACACACATCTTCATTGCAAGTTGTCCTTAGAAATGGGCCTTCACTCTTGCAGGTACTTAGGAGATGACAGCATTTTGGTTGACACACTGTTCACTTAAAATCTATAAATTAAAATTTACAACATCTGATCATTTCTAGGAAGAGCTACCCCTACAACCAGGCGTAGAACAACTGGATGAGAGAAACTAGGGTGCACCAAAGGATGGGTAGAACTAAGGCTAAGACTGATCGCAGGGAGAAAGAAGTTGAGGAAGTTGAAGTTAAAAGTGATGCTACCCCAAAACTCAGAAAACCCAAGATCTCAAGCTTGCAAGAGAGCAGGAAGTGAAAAAAGGGACACCAAGTTAGAGAAAAGAAGCACCAGAGTCACACAGCACATTGTATACGTTAAATAAATATGTGCAGGCTTTCGTATATGAATTGTACTGCAATAAAGCAATTTTAATAAGTGAACGGGACCATGCACTGCATGAAAGCCAGGTTCCCAGTCAAGGAAACAGGAGAAGACTCGTAGCTCCTGAAACAGCAACCTCGAACCTGGCTCAGGCCTGACTCAGACAGGAAGCTGTGTATGGCACTCCTGCTGCAGCAGGCACGCATGGTGACGAAAGACGAAAACAGTACGGGGCCCTGGGCCTGAGAATCTGCTGCAATATCTCAGCCAAGATACCGAAAGCTCTTGTGGAACCACAGTCAGCAGAGCCTACCATGGTCCTTACATGTTACTACCCATTAGTCACACTACTTGTACATCCTCAGAACAAAGATAATACCCTGCCACACACCTGAAATAGAAGTGATGGATGCAGGGCTCCCCACTGCCTCGCCTCTCTCTTAGACCCGCTTATTTATTTCTCTGCACAATGAGCTTTGGAATAAATGAATTGCATTTTCTCCTGCATAATTTCTCTCTGTTTGCTTAAGCAGCGATCACACGTCTTTGATTTTTGTCACTAAACTTTTCTGGGTCTTAGCATACTATGAGTTTACAATGCCAGTCACAGGAACCATTTACAAACATATTTTCTCACCCTTCTCGAGTAAGTTGGCTAAAATAACTTCTAAAAAAGGGACGGGGGAGGAGTGTACAGTGATGCTCAGCAGATATCTCAAAGAGCATAAGACAAAAAGAAATACTCCGGACAGCCAAACCAATGACTTTTCCCATGTAAGGGCTCCTTTCCTTTTACAAAATGTTGTCATTGCACTTCAGAGGCGATTCGTGGGCAGTTTCTCCTAGAATCCCTCCAGGAAAATGGCAATTCAGTGTACTTTGTTCCATGTGTTGTTAGAAAGTTCTCATGACCCTGGGAGACTGGACTCCCTGGAGCTTACCATCTTGGATGCTCGTCCTGCCCTCTGTAAGAACACTTACCCATGTACAGCTCTTTAAAATATTGGAAGACGTTTTCCCAATCAGACAAACACGAGGTCCAATCCTGAGTTATTTCTTCTCTGGGTTAAAAACCCACATTGGCATGTGTCACGATTTTCATGTCACTCAATATTCTGGTTACTATCTTTGAGTATATTCAGTTTGTCAGCATCCTTCTGGAAATGTGCCACTCAGAAATAGGCTCCAGAGTCTAGGCCCAACCTAATCCATGCAGAGAATTTCATTCACTTACCTTCTGGACATTGTCATTGATTCATCTTGCGATTGTATTAATTCTTCTTGCCGTGCAGTACACTCCTGATTCACTGAGGTTCCAATCAAGCTAAATCTTGAGGTATTTATTTTTAATATATGCTTCTGGGCAACTATACTTTTATGTGCTCTAGTTCATAGGCTTGAACACATGAATGAATAAATCAATGAATGAATACAAACAAAAATATAAAAATGCAAGGATCTTGAAAGTTCTATCAGTCTTCTCATTGATAGCAGCTTAGCTATTAGATGACATTCAAGCACGAATGAAATAAAAGATTATTTTATAGTTAAAGCTGATTTTTTGAAACTGTAAGTCTAGACTAATATTTAGTTTCAAGTTCATTTAAAAAAATTAGATGGTTCACATTTATTTGTTGCATCTTTAGTGCCTCTGACTTTTAATTTATACCTGACCTAATCTAGATAATTATTTTAGACAAATCACTGTCTTCAACTAGTCATATCATGCTATTCAGACCACCAAATGTCTTTCCAAGCTAAACTCCCCATTTTTTAAATAGTTTCATGAGTTTTTAAGCACCATTGGGAACCTAGAAGTCATCAGAAATTTGGTGGTTAGCCTTGAATACCCTATAAAGTTTGAATCAAATTAATATAATATAAGGCAAGTGGTTTAAAAGTGATTTGGAGCTTTCCGATAGGCTTTTGCTTAACAAGCAATTGATTGTTTTGCTTTAAAAAATAATTTTCTTACCTTAAACTTTGAAGCAAATTTCTCAACAGATGGTGATCAGGAAATCAGCACCGTACATTATTTTATATCAGATGATTCTTCCTATTTTAGCTCAAAAGAAGGATGAGGAATCAAGATGTGGTCTACTTTATTGTTTGTAGGTTAAATGAAATGTATTTCAAAATAAAACGTGACAAAAAATGCCAAGTCCTTACCCCTGAGATTAGTTAAGAGAAACCTATGAAGCCCTGACCACAGGGAGGAGGGAAGACAGCCCCTCTTCCTGTATTTCACAGGATGACTCCGTAGATCCAGTGGGTAAAAAAGAGACACACAGGAAGCGCACATGGGACAACTTGTCACAACTGAACATGACAGCCCTCTTGGTATTTTTCTTAACACCTCCACAGTAGGGTTATATGCAAACGAATTCCTTTGGTTAACCTGGATATTTGAAAATTCCTGATGTTTCTTCTGCGCTGGCAACAGAGTAATGCAACTTATCTCTGTCTCTTGGAGTGGAATGATTTTGTACATCTCTACTGGAAGCCATCACTCCCTTTGAACTCTGTCTGTGAGCCAGGGATGGATCCTCCCATGAGTACTCCTACCATGGCTATGAGAATCATTTTAGAATGATATCACTGTAGAAGCACATGTCAATAAATGCACTTGCATCGTTATGTGTATATAAGCCAGTACACTCCTATCTCCACGTGCAGATAATTATACATCTCTAGGTTTAATTTGACAAAATAGGTCTATTGTGTGAGAACAGGCCATAGGAAATCTGCCTGACAGTTATGAGTATCAGGGAAGGCCCAGTGCTACATAATGAATCACTGTTGTCGAAAGAAATAGCACAAAACAGCTATTATTTCCTAGATGAAGGTGAGGTTATTCTGGCTCTTTCAGTGATTGTAAATAAATATTTTGCAATGTCCTGGAACCCAATCAGCCAATGAGAGAAAGAACAGTTGTGAAGCTTCTAAGCTGTTTGACCACAGCCTGAGCTGAGGTGGGAAAATATTCTCCTTGAAAGTCATCTTCCTCACACCTCCACATTACAGGTCTCGGAGCCAAAATGTCACACCGCCCCTACTCCCTTTTTTACCCCCTTATAAATGGAATAGAAGTGTTGTCTTCTTTACTGGGAAAAGCTCTCCGAAGTGTTCAAGTTTTCCTTTCATTTGATTGCAGGTAACAGTTTAATCCGGTGCCAACCGACAGCAGCAGTGTGGTCCCAGGCTCTAAAAGGAAAAGGTCGTGGGCCAAGTGGTACGAGGCCTCGGGGACAGAAGAATGCTGCCATCGGTGTTGAAACAGCCGTAGTGGGTGAATGGGTGAGGCATGTGGGGAATGCAGCTGAGCCCAGCCCACAGCCACCTTTGTCCCGGTGGAGTACTTGGTAGTCAAGGACAAGGTAGGTGCTGGCTGTCCCCGGTTCAGGATTCCCATGGAAAAGTTTAGATGTCGGTGTGGCTCCCTTTTATGTGCAGATCACAATATCCAGAGAGGATGGGGGAAACCAGTGCTCATCCTGGTAGCTGCCATTTTTTTTTTAAAGACAATTTAAAGCAGGTTTGTCCAACCTTTTGGCTTCCCTGGGCCACATTGGAAGAAGAATTGTCTTGGGCCACACATAAAATACACCAACACTAATGGTAGCTGATGAGCTAAAAAAATAAAAAGATCCATGCATAATTTTCATAATGTTTTAAGAAAGTTTATGCATTTGTGTTGGGCTACATTCAAAGCCATCCTGGGCCGCATGCGACCCACAGGCCACAGGTTGGACACATTTGATTTAAAGCAACGTTGTTGATACGTATAGTATTGTAGACCCGTGCTGTGGCCTGCAGTAACTACCAGCCACACTGAGCACTTTAAACTTAAATTCATTAAAAGTAAATGAATTAAATTTTTGATTCCTCAGCCACACTGACCACATTCAAGTGTTCAACAGCTACATGTGGTTATGGCTATCACATTGGACAGCCCAGAACATTTCCATCGTGACAGAAAATTGTATCGGATAGCCCTGTTCTAGAAAATTCATAAGATTGGTGAAATCCCTCACAGATTTCCACAAGTAGGTAGAAGGGGAGCAACACCAATGTGGGACCACTTGAAATGATACTCTGATGCTCCGGGAGAAAAAAATATCACTTTAAAACAGACTCCATTCTCTGTGTCCTGAGAAAACAGTAACGCCCGTGAGGCGTTGTGAGAACTCCCATAGTGCAGAACCTTGCTTGTTGTTGATTAACCCAAGTACTTGCAAAGTAACCTGAACACACAACCTCTATTTACAAGCTGTGTATTCACTTTGCTCAGAACTCAGGTTCCAGGAAGTGCTTCTTGAAGAATTTTACCATGAAAGGAACTCCAGCCAAGCCTCTGTAGTTTACCTGTCCACCTGGAGTCACAGCAGACAATCAGGACAGTTCTAAACTAGAGGACATTGGCCAGAACCTACTTGGTCAGAATTCATGCTTCATAACTTCAAGACCACCAAGTTGGCAGGAATAAATAGGGAAGCTCAGTGGTGAACGCGAAGTAATGTCCTTCTCAAATGTCATTCCTAAAGATGCAAGCTTCACACTGGTCTTTCTAAAACGGAGTGTGGATTTTCTGCCTGAAATCAAAAGTATCAAATCATCTACCCTGGCCTTGTTGCCTATAGTCCTGGGTCATGGAGCTCACTTACTTCATAAAATGTGCTGAGCCGAGCTTGTCGAGTGGGATTCCTAGTTGGATTTTTCTGCAGGCAGGAGCACCAACTTCCTAAGCTACTCAGCTGAGAGACTTAAACTTTCTTCACAAAGATGAAAACACAGTTTCTAAGCAAGCCTTAGAAGTTCTCAGATCACTGACCCAGCACCTGCGGGCTGAGCGAGGGGGTGGGGGGCACGTGCTGGAGGCAGACTCTACGCTCCAGGCCCAGAAACACTTTGCTTTACTCCAGGCAGCAGAACCAGGATCCTTCGTACTCCCCACGTTGCTTTTCTTCCAACTTCCCTCTCCTCTCCTGTCCTGCCCTCCCCTCCTCTCTCCTCTCCTCACCTCACCTCGCCTCGCCCTACCGCGCCTTGCCTCTCCTCTCTCTTTCCTTTCCATTCCTCTATCACTGAGTTAGACAGATGAAGTCATTGCATTCCAAGGCCTCTTATCATGTGTGGCAGCCTCCTTCGTGTGTCAATGGAAATGAATAGCTGCCTAATCGGTCCCCTCTGAAAAGCATCCGTGGTTCCCCTTAGAGTTTTGCACCCTGGAATGTATGCTAGGCAAACTGGAATTCACACTCTACAGATATCTCTCTCTCTCTCTCTCTCTCTCTCTCTCTCTCTCTGTGATGTCTTCTCACCTGAGAGATTTGTTCTGGCTGGAGGATCATCAGATATAACGAGTGTTAATGCTAAAAATCAAAAAGAAAGGAGGGGGAAAAAATTCTTCACTGCATCCACTATAACCACTAACATCAGGATTCCTGTTTAGAATACTGCTTTTCAAACCTCTGACGAAAGGCCTATTCAAGATGACAGCAGTGTAAGGATTAATAATATATTTGAGCACTTTAACTTTAAACTATAACATGGATTGTGTCTTCAAAAGTAAGTGGTACACAGTAAGAGAATGTTAAGTTAGGTGTATGCTCATCAGCTAAATTTCTCTAGTATTTATATTTGTGAGATTAAAAGGCTAATAAATTAACTTTCTATAACAACACAGGTTTTCACAACAGTTTTGATAACAATACAGATTATGGGTACATCATAACCCGAAAAAAGATGTTTGAAAATATCCAATGTCTCTCAGTGAAAGGGAAACAAAGTTTACAAATAAAATCCCAGCAAAAATGTCATTTAGGACAATATTATCGTAACATTATTTTCCCAGTGTTTTAAAAAATATTAGACAAGTCTAAGCATATACTGACACTGTATTTCCTGTATCATGACATTAGTGCTTTATGCTGCAGAACTAATTCAATAGAAACTCTCTTCCACGATTTGCAGAGTTTTGTACTTTGACAATATAAATAGTGCTACAGTATACCTGTCTCACAGATCTGATTCATCTGTTGAAGACACGACCTGGATAGCTCTGTAATAAAAGCAAGCACAACCAAACAGTTTGCTCTGAGAAAAACCCCATGAGCCAGCAAATACAAAAGAAAGCTGAAGAAGTAAATACAGTGTTGGTGACAATCCAAAATTACATGAGTACATGTCTTCTTGGTGGATATTTTTTCCTACTTTTTAGGCTCTTATGCATGACGGTGAGTTGAAATGTCTTTTATTCACTTAGTAACTAGGAGCAGAATGAGTTTGCTGGATCCCTTCATTAACTAATTCCAAAATAATCTTAAATTACTTTTTTTTTTGTCTTTAGATTGCACCAGCTTTTGTTGTTTGGGGTGACTCAAGGCAAGTTTTTCACAATACAAACCCCTGGGGGAGCGTTCTTGTGGAAACAGGTTTTCTACACTGTCGACATACCTGGATTTCTAGGAGCAATGCCATGCCCCCACTCTTCCCCTTGCTTTCCATTAATGCTAATGCTCCTCTAACTTCAAATACCTTCCTGTGATTTTTGTGTTCCATAGAAGGAGCGAAATTAAAAGAAAGCCAGAAAAGAGAATCGGATGCTCTATTTTTCTTTGCTTTCTAAAGTTGAAAGTACAATTTATTGAGCAATTTTACTATTTCCTCTGCATACGAGGGCTGTCCAGAAAAAAATTCATCCAGAAATGACTCTATTTTTCATATTATATGGCTGGATACCTTCTGGTCATGTCTCATCCACCTCTGTTTCTATCAAAATACCTTTAGAATGACACCTCCTCACTTTAGTGGTTCCTCCTGTTAAAGCTTAGTTTAGAGCAGGGGTTCTCGACCTTCCTGATGCCACGACCCTGTAATACGGTCCCTCATGGTGTGGTGACCCCCATAAATTATTTTTGTGGCTACTTCATAACTGTAATGTTGCTGCTATTATGAATTGTCATGTAAATATTTGATAGGTGTTTTCTGATCGTCTTAGGCGACCCCTGTGAAAGGGGTGTTCGACCCCCAAAGGGGTCACAGCCCACAGGTTGAGAACCGCTGTTTAGACTATAGAACCTCCACTCACTCTTTGCACAATCCATCTCCACATTTCACTTGCTCCTTGTTCATGTGAGAAAAACACCAAAGCGTCGACCTGCAGCAGATGATTAGTGTGACGTAAACACACGTACTGGTACTATGAGCCAAGACAGATACAGGTAAGAGAAAACGCAGATCTTCTAGGCTGTGCTGATTTCTTACCTGTTTGGGGTTCATTTTCACTGACAGGACTTCTCAGAACAATATTCTTCTGTCAATTCCAGGTTAGGAATTAAGATGTAGGAGAGCTAATCACTAAAATGTCCTTGCTTTATTGCCCCCAAGGAAGTATCCATTGCTCATCCGCTATGTGGTTTTGTTATACTTTGTTTACATGATTACAGTTGCTTTCTTCACATCATTACACTTGTTTGTCTTTCTCCAGATGGATTATACAAGGGGGGACAAAAAATTGTGAGTTTATTCTTACATGTTTAAACTTCAGTCACCTTCCAAGTACTCTCCATTTATTGTCTGATGCACTCCACCTATCGAGAAGCTTTTTCCACGGCTCAAAAACAGTTTTTGAACTCATCGATTTTGTTGCCTTTTAGTGCTTCTGCTAGTATTTGTTTCACCTCTTGCACATCGGCCAAACGTTTCCCTATGGGGATTTTTTTCAACCACCAAAACGAAGAACAGTCGCTCGGGGAGAGATGCGGTGAATAGAGAGGGTGGAGCACAAGGGTCATGCCACTTTTTGGTCAAAAACTGCTGAACAGTCAGCGAGGTGTGGGCGGGTGCATTGTCATGCCCACGTTGCACATTGTATAAATCACCCATCGTGAAACATGCAAATGAGTTGAGAGTCTCCAAAACAAAACTCACTGAAGCCGACCATAGCCTCTCACAACAACGCCAGCTGGCACACTGATGCACACGGGGTCCTAGATCACTCACTTAGCTGGGCAATCCTGTACTACAAGGGGCCTGCCCTCCAGAAGATAATTCCAGGTTCTTTTGTGTCCCCCCTCGTAAATGTATTCATCTTTATCTCGAGTTTCTAGAAAAGTCCCTGGTACATAGAACACACTTAGGTTAAATATTTATAGTTTGCATTTAATTTTTCCCAGTAGAGATCTGTGTGTATGCCTGTGTGCCTATACACGTATGATAGTAGCATTCAGATGAATGGTAATTTATTTTGGGCACATACAAGCACACTCACGTATATCACTCATTTATATTTATTTTTCACTACCATAGAGGAAAACATGGGAAAGGCAATGTCACATTTCAATGCTATGTGTATATGAAAATAAAACTTGGATTTCCAGCTAGGAAGAGAAATGATGATTTATTTTCTTTCTCTAAGACACAACCATACTTTGCTGCCATATAAATTTTCTTGAATCATGATTTTGATCTTATTCCTTACCTGTTTGAAATCTTCATTGACTCCTCATTGCCTACATATTAAAATCTAGATACCTGGGCCTTCTTTGAGGCTTACACCTTTCCACATCATTCCCTATCAATCTGTCACTCACTGAGTATGCCCTGACTTTATTTACTGACAGCTCCATCTCTGCACCAATGCTCCTGCAGTAGCTCCACCAGGAATAAATTTCTTTGCATGTCCAGATGCTACCTATCCTGCCTGGTTCAGGTCAAATGCCATCACTGCCTTATGGGAGATTTCTTGATCATCCATTTAAAATTAACTCCTCTCCTTTCAAAATTTATAGCATTTGCATCTCCTTTGAACTGCCATAATGTGTGTTTCTGGCTTATTCCTCTTCTTAAACCAGCCTTTATTGATCATGCACGACAACCAAGTGCAATCAAGATCTCAAGGACGTGCTTGTCTAGTCAACGAACCAAAGCTCTCTTTAAGAGAGACACAGCAAATGCTGGTTGAATGTACTCTATAAGGATGTTTTTAACTTAAAGTTTTATGTGGCCAAAAGACCAATTGAAGAGAAAGTAGACCATATAATGAGACTCTGTTCAACGTTACCATCAATCCAGTTCACACGTAATGTATGAATCTCCATTTACTATCTATTAACAATCCTATAGACACACATAAGACATTTAGTGAACTATGCATAACACGTGGGCTCTGTGTGATTATAATTTAAATTGGGTACTGGTGAAGTCTTTATCTAGAAGTCACTGGGCTAGAGTTATCTCTTCACTTCATCCATCACCCTGACTTTTTATCTACTTGTGTACCTCACAAGGATCTGAGCTCTCCCTGACATGTCTTTGTTTCAGGGCACTGTTAGAATTTCCAAAATGACTCTAATATTCTCAATTTCTTCCTCAGTTTTTAAACTTGGAGTGTCTTCATTCTGCTAACTACTCCAATTTCCTTAAGCAATTGCTACAAGAGTAAGCGATGGGGAAATGGTAGGTGGTACATCTGAATCTCTCAGCATTTTGGCCTCTCTAATCCCCGCCTCCCGCCCCAGTACTGATCTTAGTGACTGTACTCATGGCAGATTAATATGTTGATGTAACCTAGCTCCTAAGCACACAGGTTTTCAATGTTGGCCTGGGGGTTCTATTTTTATACAAGGGCATCTGCATTAGCTATACAAAGAGTACACGCATTCCCAACTCTAGTTCAGGATCTATGTTTTCCATATGATGATGCCCTTGGATACTTTACTAGTTCTTAGCCCGGCTTCAGAGCACAGCACTGGTTGACAGGGAAGTGACAGTGGTGAAATGATTGCAGACAAGCCTCACCGGGGGGAAAGCCTGAGCTAATCACTCTAAAGGACATCAGCATGAAGCAGGTGGAGCTCTTCAATCAATATCACAGTCTTGATTTCTATGCCAGAGGAAGTAAAGCTGCCCAGGCATAACTTGAGAGGGAAAATAATCAACCTTTGGTAGCTTTTTAAATGCCTGAGCTGAGGGAAAGTGGGAAAGCATGAGATGAAAGAACAAACCTAGTACATCTAAGCATGTATCCTCAAACCCACAGGCAATGTGTATCGCCCCATAAGGCTAATGAGGTGCACTTTTGTTGACAATGTTGATGTCTGGTACCCTAAAGCAAAATTGGCGCTCAATAAAACCTGATGCAAATGGCCTCCTCCTCCTTACATCTTTGTTGTGCCTACTCAAGAATGACATTTAATGAGTGACCCTTGCCTAGTTTCCTCAATTCTGGGAGGACTGTTCAGTCCGGTTAGGATTTTAACTGTTGTATATTAACTAGTGTCATGTTAAGGATGACGTTATTCATCCATCTGTATTACAAGGAACTTGGAGGACTATCTGCAGTCTTTGTATCCCCGCAAAACTAACCCTTAACGAATAAGATTTTAGTAAATAGTTTTCAGTTATAATTGTAGCCGTGGTCTAATTTCTTAGCGTTCTTCTTATTTCGGAGCGTTTTATACTTGACTGTTTTATTTTGGGCTAGGACGTGTGCTCTGTGTGGCAGCAGTACAAAAGATGCCACACTGACACAGTGTTTCTTTAAACAGTCCTTTCATCCACCCTTTTTGTGGTCACCTCGTGGCAACTCATCATATTGAATGGTTATTTATGAATCTTGAGACTGCTTTCAACTTGGTCCAACCAGTAGAACCGTGTTGAGATGAAACGTGTTTTAGTCCCTGTGGATTAGTTACATCCTATATCCTAATTAATGGTCTTTTATCATTTATATCTTGGAAGTGTCCTGCCAGAAAGGAAGGGAGGAAGGAAAAAGAAAGAAAGAGAAAAGAAGAAAGAATGGGGAAAAGGAAAGAAATAGCAAGAAACCCTTTGTGATATAACAGTCCCATTATATTTTATCAAATCTGATTGTATATGAAAAGGCATATCTGGAAAAATAAAAGAGAGAAGCAAAATTTTTTAAAAGCTTCCTGGTAGTCAATTAATTCTTCAGAATGTTTGACCAATTTAACCTCAAGGATGTTTACACTTTAGAGTGAGTAATTTAGTCATTGGCATTCAATCCAGTGGTGCATGACCAGATCATTGTAAAAGATTTCTCTGAATTTTGTTATTGGTGTCAAACTGGAAATTAATAGTTAACAAAATTATGCTGCTATTGCTATGAATTAACTTTTATCTCATAGGACCTGAATAATTAAGGTCTGTCTCCGGAAGGAAGCACCTTCCCATCCTTGCATATTTAACTGTTTTTAGTATTTAGTGTTTGAAGAGTTGTCTTCGGCATCTCACAGAACCTTTTAGAGTAACAACTCTACCGAGTATTTTCAAGCTCAACACAGATGGTAAAGCACGCCTCTAAGTCCTGTCCTGCCTTTGAATGGCTCACTCTTTTGGGGGATTATTTGGCTTTTGAGTCTGCTTTTCCTACATCAGTGAAGAGAAACTTACCGTAGTTTTCAAATTGGTTAGGGACGGAAGTTAAACACCCTTGTCCCTTAATGTTTCAGCAACAATGGGAGGCTCAGGAATTAAGAGTTTGTCAAATATTTATCATCCATCCACCAGGTTAATAGTTCTTAGCACAATGATTGAAATGATGTCCAAATTCTCCTCTTCACTTAAGGCTTTGGTCAAGAGCCACCTCTTCCGTGCAGCCTTCCCAACTTAATGACTGCTTTCTACATTCTTTTTCACCATCATCACTTCCCGTGGCACTCTCTGTTTATGCCATATATGTTGGTCCTTGACGTTTAGCTGCCATATATTATTCCCTGATTACTTGTTTATATCTAAGATTTCCTCCCCCGTGAGAGTGTAAGGTCCCTGGGGGACACCTATGGAAATGATTTGTCTCATGAAGATACCTGAACTTAGACATCCAAGTGAGAGCCCTCACCTTCCTAGCAGTCACGGTGCTGTGATGTCCTAGCATTTGGAAGGTCGTTGCCACCACTCAGAACTACCTAAGAGTCTATGGCCCAGCAGGGTCTTTGGATTATTCCTAAGATGACACATCATTGGCTTTCAGAGATGGATTTGGGTTTTGGAAATGGCCAGGAGTCATTTGGAGCCCAGACTTATGAATTGTTCCATGATTAAGAAGGGTGTAACGGTTTCTACTGAGGAATAAAGTGAGACTCTCAAACAGGGGCACTGACTCTTTGTGTTATTTATAAACCAGATGTGATGGCAACGGGGGGTGAGGGTGGGGGTTCGGTTGTGACACATGTTTTAAATCCTGCCACTTCATTATTCTAAGTGTACTTTTTCCAAAGGTGACTAATTTGAAAGAGAAGGTTCTAATGTTAAATACTCATGTAACTGGTCATTTTGTTCAAAAATACTGGTCTGACTGCTTCGTCTACATACATACGTCCTGTGATGATGAAACAACTTAACATATGTGAAGTGCTTAGAAGCATGCCTGGCACATAGTATTCAATATAGTGTTGGTTATTCCATTAGAATTAATCCATTGGTATTAGCAATGATTATATGTATTGTTCTTTTTAAATTATAATCATCATTTTAACTCAAAATTGAAATTGCATGTTTAAGGGTCACCTTTACCTGTATGATCTTTTGGAACTTAAATACTAGAGCATATTCAAATAATGCTGTCACCATGAGGCCATTACTTACTATTAATACCTGGGCCACTGGGTCTGGCCTAGCATTCTAAAGCAGAGGGACCATGAGGGGGCAGGCACCGCGTGTCAGAAACTCCTCACATCACGCTGGCTGATGTCGAGTCTTGGCATAAAGCAGCTCACTACACAAAGCCGTAGGCAGCAAAGAGCTTGGAGAGAGACAAAATAAAATCTCTAGGTTCTGGATGAAGGTGCCGTACGTGTCCAATGGCTTTGAAATGTCTGGCTGCCTCTTTAATATTCCTCCCAACATTCTGCCATTAAAGCCACAGCCATTAGTTGCTCTGCTAAGTAGAATTATCCATCTATCCTTTACTTCATCCCAAGAATCGCAAGTGGGTTAGGAGCCATAAGAGAAGGGGGTCTCAGTGCAGGGGCAAAATGTTCGTTGCCTCGTGATCGTGAAACACCCCAGGCGACCAGCCCGCTGTCTCTCCGTGCGCAGGCCCGGAGCCCTGACCACGTGGGTAGGAAGGCCCTGTGACTGCCGATGAGGGACAGCTGCCCTTGCTTCCCCCACCTGCAAGTGGGTGGCCTTGAACCAACAGCCCGTCCATGTTGCAAACATGTATTGTGTTGAGTCCATCATCCTGTTTAACTTGGCATCCCCTACAACCACTCCAACATTTTGTGAATGAGAACCTGCCAGGTCGGTATGTTTCTGATTCCGTTACACTTAACCCATTACCCTTAAGAGCCTTTCTGACGCTTGCACTAATGACGAACGCTGCCGTCAGTCTTTGGACTCTCTTAGTTTTCTGTCTAGGAGACTGAAAGCCATGAGACTCTTCCCCAAAACGTGACAGGATCTGCAGGGACATTTTCAGGGGGCAATTGGCAAGGGCTTATGTGTGAATGAAGCAAAGCCAGTGAGCAGTCGAAGCCCTGCGATGGAGCGTCTGCTGGTCCACATGTCAGAGAGGAAACGTGCAAATCTTCCTCCAGCTCCTAGCAGAGCATGTCTGCCTGGAGCTCATGAGCTCTGTTGTGTTTTAGGAATTTAAACAGAGGACAGAGGAAAAAAAAAACACCTAAAGCATTAATGCAAGCTTGCCTGGAAATACTCCTTTTCACAACTGTGTGTAGTCACACCCTTCCTCTGCTGCCTTCAACAGAAACTGGAAGAAATGACATAGGTTGTGTCTACACAGTGCCAAGCATCTGGGTTAAATTCAGTCTTGGTGTTTTGATCTCCTATAGACATAGGGTTATTTTTTTAACACCATCTGCAAGGCTGACATGATCTATGTCAATTAGGATAGTACAATCACCAGGCTACACAGAGACTTATACCAGATCATAACATTTTCACCAGCCTTTCCTTCGGTGACTACTGTTTTACCAACATTTTTAAAAATAAAATTCATTGATCACTTCCTTCGATATGAAGCTGTTCATGGTTCTTGTTGGGATGGCTAATTTAGAAGCACTATTTCTAATAACCTTGATCAGAAGAATAAACTTTTGACAATGTTCGAATGCTTTATCATCAATGCTTCAGATTTCTTGACATGCTATAAAAATACCAAGACAATAAAAATATAATGATATGGACTTTGGATTCAGATAAATTTGTCTGTGAATCCTACCACTGCCATGTGACATTGCACAAGTTATTTAATGTTCTGAGTGACAGTTTTCCCATCTGCAAAATGGAGTTATCATCAGACTACATAACACATTGGAGTTGTTAAGTGACTATCAGATTATATGATAGATGCTCAAAAACATATAGTAGCCATTATTCTTTTATTCTTATTCTCATTCTCTATTGTGAGCACAAAAGAAAAATGCAAATATTCTTAAATCCCTTGATCTGCTATTAGAGGTTGGCTCAAGAGATGTAGATAAGATATGGAGGAAAGAGCACTAAAGTAGGGGTGAACTTTTAGTTACTTCTTCCAGAACTTGTTGTGGTGTCCCTGGACAAGTCATTTGCCTTATTTGGGCTTCATAGTATTTATCCTTAATCAAGAGCACATTAGATCTGCTGTCTAACATTCTTTTAAGCTTTATTACCAATGTTTCAATGGTTTCAATCCAGCTAGAGCTAAAATGGATATGTGAATATAATTTTTCCTATATCCTATTTTTTGGAATTTGATTGTGCTTAGTATTCGTTGCTAAAATGTAGAAGTAAAGGTGAATCATGCAAGCAGACATGTCACGATTACTCCTATATTCATAATGCATCACATTGGTATTTTTATTCAGATACTTTTGTTTGGATCGGAGACCTTATTGTAAAATTCTTTCCTATGACTTCCTGTCTTCACACTGGTTTCACAATCTGATTTTAATTCAGCAGAGTGGAAAAATCAACACCTGTATGGTTCTGCAGATCTCACTTGGTCCCTTGAAAATATTGGGAATGAGGTTGCAAGTCGTTCTGAAGCTTATACAGGTGAGTGTGTGTATGTGTGTGTGTGTGTGTGTGTGTGTGTGTGTGTGTGATTTGGAATTTCATTCTCTTCCTTCACGTGTGTGTATTTTTCTAATGCTTTGTCTTGTGTGTGTTCACGGAGGGCAGAAATTATTACCTTTCATCATTTTTTTAACAAAGGAAGACACATCCAGTGGGACTCTGTTCTGTTATTAAAGGTGGATGATTTACTATGTCTGAGTGGCAGAACTTAGTGTCGATTGTGTTTATTTTCTATCAACTGCTTCCATGGCTTCAGTCACCAGGTAGTTGGTTCTTGTGTCTTGATACCTGTATGTTGGGATTTCTCTTCCCTCCAGTGAATTAGTGGTGTTTTCATACCTTGTTTAGAAGTGTCCAAACATGTTTTCTCTGACTGATATTATAATAATTCCCAGAAGGAAAGTAACATTTTTGGCTTTTTATTTGAACACTTCATTTGTTTTGATCCATCTTTGTAGAAGCCATATTTCTTCCTTACCTTAATCAGTTTTAAAACACATGTAAAATACCAGAGTGAGTGATAGGGTGGGAAACATACCACAGAAACCTGGCTAATTTTAAAATAACCCTATTTTCATCGATGGGTTTCATATTTACATGCATGACTAGGATTGAATTTTCTAATGACCAATTCAGCATGAGTTATTTATGTGGATCAGCTGGAGAAGCCATGTTGTTAAAAGCCAACGATCAGTGACAAGCAAATGTAAATGAATATAAAATGAAATACAAAGTTCAGGGGACTATTCAAGAGGATCAAAAATGATTCTTGAACATCTATAGGTAAAACATACCAATCTATAATATCAATCCTTAACCAAGACATTTAAAACAGTAATTACTGAAAAAAATCAAAGGAATATGATAGAGGCCTCCAGATCGGACTTAGAAGAATTCTCTAGCTTGGGAGAAAAAGCCGTTTGTTAGCATAGGGAGAAGTAGTACAGCAAAGTAGGGTCCTTCTCAATAAACTTTTATAGCATTGGAGATGCTCGGCAAATTAAAGATTCACCAGTTTCTAGAGTTAGCAATGTGTGTTCCTACATCGCCCTTTTAAATGTTACTGTCATCTTTTCTGCAGTCATTGGAAGTATTATTATAACTTAGTCTACATTAGTCAGAAGACCAGGTCTAGAATATATATCATCATTGTTCCACATATGTTCATTTAGATTCTTCATCATTAGTGTTTTTTTTTAATTCTAATGTGCCTAAAGGCTATAAAAGCATCTAATATTTTTTCTGTACTTTATTATGAATATTCTACCCTCTAATGCTGTATCTTTATCCTGAGCCTTTTATGTTGATTTTCTCTGGAATAACAACATGAACTATATGTATTAGAGGAGGCTAAGCTACTGACACCATTAAACCCCCAAGAATCAGTAAAGCAAGAAAGTTATAATTTACTTTTCTTTTTCCCTGTGAAACAGGTTGGGGCAGTGGTTGTAAGTCAGCAGTATCTATGTTCTATGCACAGTCATTCAAGGAAACAGGCTAAGACTGGCACTACCCTTTTCAATGCAAGGCTTCCAAGATGGTGATTGTCTTCTTCATCACAGCCCTCAGGAGGCAAAGGGAGCTCAGCAGCACATATCACTTCTGCTCACATTCTGTCAGAGAAACCTCAACCATATGGTCACCTCTGACTTCAGGGAAGTCGGAAAAATATGGTCCATCTCTGTGCCAGAAAGAAAGGCGAAGTGTATTTTGGTTGTCCAGCTATCAATATTTACCCACCGTGTTATTCTCTCCCCCCATATTTCTTTTTTATTGAATGACTAGCTATTCCTCTCAATCTTTCTCCACTTTCCATCATTTCTATTTTCTCTCATGTCCTACCCTAGCTGTCTGTGTTGAACTGTATAGTTTGTACTCATAACATGTATGTGAGAAAAAGTTTAACATGATTCAAGACTAACAAAGACTAAACCTTGATAGTTGGTGAGCTGATCTACTCAATAGGGACAACACATGGAGCTATCGACATAATTTCCATTTATATTTAGAGACAAATCTAGAAGTCAGTCAATACTCATTAAATTTTATTTTCAATCCTTTAAATATATTCAAATTCAGTAATACGATTGCATCAGTGTCTTAGAGTTAATATTTTTAAGTCATAATCTCTCATGTTATTTGAGTACCTTGATGATGGCACACAATAATGAAGTCCAGAGTAAAGCACATGAAAACTGCAGTATATACTCAATAAACCATGGCTGTTATTACTAGTTTATGATCAGACAGTTAGTTTTCCTAGCCTATTACTTGTCTCCTATATAAATGTCCACCATATAGCTTAATTGAAATTAAGGTAGCAGGAGGTAAGCGGGCTTTAAATCAAGAGGCAAGTACCTTTTTGTTTGGGGGCAAATCTCTCTGAGATTTAGTTATCTCACTCTTTAAGTGGCAGAGCGTCTTTCCACCTGTCTGGCAGGGATTCTTTGAAATCAAATGAGATTTCTCAGGTGAAATGACTCTAAAAACTTAAACTTAGTAGCTCTTTGAATTTTAAGAATTGAGTTATCTGTACCTGACCCCAGAAGTCTTTAAGATAAATTTATTTCTAATTTCGTTGAAACACGAGATTGAATCCATGTCTTTCCTAAGTTAAATATATATATATTGCTATTTAAGAAAAGTGTATTTGGCATCCTCTGATGGGGTCGTTGCTAAGATCGAGTACCTAAAACACATAACTAGTAAGTATTTTTGAAGACAAGGTGGAAAAGGAGTGAGGAAATGGGGAGAAAGAGGAGAAACCCAGTGTTTCCCTCTTTCATTTCCCATGCAATCACAAATATTGGTTATTTTTGCGTGGGGATGGGACGTGAGACTTCAGGGGAACTGCAGTCCCATGGTCCTGAGAAGCCCTGTGGCCTGTGACTCAGGAGTTAGGTAGGTGAGATGAGTCAGTCAGCCGGAAGGGCTGAAGGAAGGGAGAGAAGCCCAGGCCAAGGTCTCCCATGGCTGGTGGTCACCTGCAGAAACACTCACAGACCCTGGAGGTACTGCTCAGAGCACAGGCACTCCTCACTTAATGACTGAGTTCTGTCCCTAGGTCATTAAGCAAATGGGTCGGTCAGCGAGGAGCTGCAAGGCGCCCGTCTTGGGGTCTGTCGTGGCGCCATAGCGTATGCACTTTTCAATAAGCATCATGCGACACCACCCTCACGAATGAAATGTCTGGTCTTGCGTGCTTGGGAAGTGATTGCAATACTAACCGACTGCAGGGAGGAGACAAAGACTTAGAAAGGGGATTCCCAAGACTCCCACAGTCGCAGAGGGGGCATTCCTTCCCCAAACTGGAGAACTGGTTCTGAGGCCGAGCAGTGATAAAACACGTAGGTTGTTACGTGAAGAGTGGTTGTATCCAGTGATCGCCTACCTCTCGTTCTAGGTAAGGCGTAGCTACAGAGACGTCTCGGGATTTAGGGATGTCATATTCCTCTGAAGAAATCTTTCGTAAATAGAAAGGGCTATATGGTCATTGTGAAGCTTTAACTGGACCCACACCACCCCTATGTAGAGCCAACTTTAAAAACAGTATAAAATGTTCCTATTAATTGTTTCGGTGAAATATTTTCCTCCTCCATGCCTGCAGCGGCCTCTTTTTGAAAAATCCTGCCCTCCCACGTGTTACAGAGTGTGGTCTGTGGGCCTGCTCCCCGCCACGTGGCTGGGGTGATAGCTGGCCTCGTACGAAGGTGGGATTGGACACTCAGCCATGCTGTTGCCGAGACCCTGAGAGGCTTGTCTGGCATGCCCACCAGCTCTTTATTAGTAGATGTGCTGCAATCAGAGCTGGTTGATAGAAAGGGCCTTTCTTCCTGCGACATTTGCTGTACACACACTGGGCAGAACACGAGACCTAAAAGCACAGCATAATAGGTTAATTAAAAATTCTCTAGATAAATTGATGGCTCTATTTTATAATTCTGATTCTCAGATTCCTTTCTGGTTTCTACACACTGGCACAATAATCAAGTTTATATTGCTAGCGATTTCTCATGGAAACATAGATTTCTGATGAATCTGTATAAATTTAGGTGTAATTGCAGTACATTCCCTCAGGCATTGATAAATGATCTTATTTTTGTAGATTTTACTTTAAGTATTAGCTTAGAAGAACTTCAGGGATACCAAAATTCAGGTCTCCACCTTCTGCTCTTGAAAACTATTTTGCTTGTGACTAGTAGCCACAAAGTCAAAATATAATATACATGGCTTCTTGCTGATGGGATGGCTACCCATCTCATTAAAGTAGTCGTGACACTGACTCAGCTGGCCCCAGTGATGGGAGAGGAGCTGGTAAGCATGCAAGGACTTGAACTGTACCGAGGACAGAAAGAGAAATGAATTGGTAATGAAAGGAAACTCACAAGGGCTCCTGACCATCACGCTTGAGTTGTTTTTTCCAACCCATGGAGAATTTTGAAGAAGTCAAGATGCACTTTGGCAAAGCCCTACTACCTGTCTTTGTCCTACCACTCCATGCTCATCTTCCTGCATTCAGCCGAAGCCATCTCTAGCCTGGTCATATTATTGGTTTCTCCAGCACACTAAGCTGGAGTGCCTTTGACCTTGACCTTCCCTTTCCTGAAAAGCCTTTCCTTGTACATCGGGCTGGCTGCTCCCTTCATTCAGATCTCCGTTCAAATGTCTCACCTAGAAAGGTCCTGCCTCCTTCACTCTTTCTAAAATAGCCCACTCCCTGTCCCTGTCCCTCTCTTCTGTATTTTTCACTACTTATGCGTATCTGATATTCACTTTTATTATTATTAGTTCATTTGTTTATTTTTCACTTTCTTCACTGGAATCTGAGCTTCAAAAAGCCAGGCAGTTTGTCGTATTCTTCACTCTCTCCTCATTGTGCAAAGAAGTTTCTACTATATAAGAGATGCTCAGTAAGTATGTGTTGAATTAATGAATGAATCAATAAATCAATAACATTTTGAAACCATAAAGCTCCTAGATCACCTTACTATCTGAGATAATTTCCTGGTCCTTAAAATAAGGACAAGACTTTTTCCACTTCCAAAATACTGTGAGAATCAAGTACGTTTGCAGAAGGACTAATAAGCCATAGAGCACTACAGAAGAGTTAGTGAATGTCACTGCTCAGGCCGTGTGGCATGATGCAAAATTAGCTGATGCTGAGTTCAAAGTCAGACCTCTAAGGGAGGGATTGTCGTTTACAATGGTAGTGCCTTTGAACAAGCACATACCTTTCTGTGCCTCATTTTCCTTCTCTGCTGTGTGATAATAAAGTGAGACAATGTATGTGCATACACTTTATGATCAGTGATGGGACACAGGAAATAAATCACAGCATCGCTCCTCTGTGTAGAGCAGAGCCACTGCCCTCAGCGCTCTTATCCCAGCCTCCTGTGCTCCTATACATGCAGAGAGGAAAAGAAAGCTAAATCACTTATTATTCTGTTGCTAATCTGATGCTTTCCCAGAGGCAGAAGGGGACTTGTTAAAGGGATGAAGGGACAAGCCCTAAATACGTAAATTGAATAATCAGATAAGTTAATATGCTACTGATGTCACCACAATGCCAAAACTTAACCTCTTTCTTGATGACACTTTCTCTCTAAGTTTATTTTCGGCCAAGTTCTCAGGTTAACCAGCTCCCCACAATTCCTCAGCCACACAGAGCCTGTGAAGATGCTTGACCACTTTGGTATAAGTGAAACCATGCATGAACTTAACCTTCCCCAGATCAGTTGCTTGTGCTCCAAGCACTGTGTTAACCAGAGAAGGAGCCTCCAGTCTTGGGCATGTTCTCAGACATTCTGTCGCATTGTTGTTGCCTTTGATGAAAAGCTTAAACGGCCTAGAATAGGAAATCCACTCTGATTTCATTATTCGCTCTGAACAGTTCTTTCTTCTTAGGAACAATGCTGGTTTGCCTAAAATGACTAATAATTGCTACATTATTGAACATTAATTCTGCACCAGGCACTGTACAAAGTAGTTTCTATACATCTTTACATTTCATTCTCATACCGGTGCTCCAAAGGAGACTTTGCTATCCCCACTCCACAGAAGAAGAAACTCAGACAGAACTCAGGAAGTGAAAAAATTTCTCCCACGGTAACCTCACGAGAGGAGCAAAGCCTGGGGGAGCCACGTCTATTTGGCTGCCAGGCTTATACTCCTGACCACTAAACTAGAATCAATAGTTACCAAAGCCCAGATGGGGTTTGAGAAAGAATAAGGGAATCATTTCACATGGCCTGTAACAACTTTTGAAACCCCTCAAGTTATAGATTATCAACTCCATGTATTGCCATTGAAAAACCAGAACATCCATTTCCTGTTTAGCGTCTTTGCATATCATCAGTTATTTCACTCTCTGAAATTTGGTTACCTGGTTATTTACAATAAAAATATGTTACCCTAGAATAATTGAATCAAATGAGAGATCATTCTGAAGTATCGATATAGTGCCTTGCGCTGGCCTGGGTTTGGGGCAGTGTATTTCCTGTGTGTATCTATATTTGAAACTAGCACTGTGGTTTTAATATGGGCTTTGGAATCAGGCTTGACCAGCCCCAAGTTCTTGTCTATGACACTGATCCATCGTAGGACTTTTCAGATGCCCCATTTCTTCACGGGTCACATGAGGATGACAATACTCCTATCTCACAGGCTTGCTTTGAGAGTTAAGATGACGAACCTTGGATGTGAAGATTAGTTGAAATAAAGTTATATAAGCCATACAATACATATGCCTAGGAAATAGCACACATGTCAATGACAGTAATGTTTTATAAAATAGAAATGTCTTCTGAAGAATCAGGATTATTAGGTGTACTTTTATGTATAGATAAGTATACATATGTGGCTTATAACCCACATGTTCTCAAACAGGATTTGAGGCTGCTAGATCAATATTTTACCCATTGGCTGGTCTCTAAGTAGATTACTGCCTTTTAATATTTGGGAAGAGAAATGAATGTCTGTGGCCTGAAATCAACCCACAATTCCTCTGGCAGTTTTCCATTCCTCTCAAAAACAAAAACAAAATCTCTTCTCCAGATGAACTACCTTCCATCCCTCAAACACATCAGCATTATTTTAGCAATGGCGTCTTACTCAAAATGTCATCTCCCTCATTTATTCTTCAAATCCTGACCAGCCTGACCCAAATCTCTCTTTTCCCATTCCCTGAGCTTAACCGATACTAACTGGCCCTACTACTCAATTGGACTTTGTCCCTTTTCTCCTGATTTTGCTAATTAGATTGTCATGTGCTTTTATGTATTTTCTCTGACCAGCTAGACAGTAAGCAAACAATCCTACAACTTCTTTGTACCGTTCATATTGTGGGATTTCAGTTTTATAAACATTTCTTAATTATGAAACTTCTTTATACAAAACAGTTGACAAGCAGTAGGTAAGGAATGACTTCTCCTTTCCATGGTGGCTTCTGCTGAAATTCAGCCACTTGGTTTCTATTAGGTTGGTACAAAAGTCATTGCGGTTTTTGCATTGCTGAAATTTGCCATTTGACATCGGAATACATTCTTAAATAAATGTGGTTATGTTATACATCATTTTAATGCGCATTTCTCGCTTTATGTCTTTTTGCTAATGACTTATTACTTGCTGCTTATTTTATATTTATTTTAGACTATGAAAGTATGTTAGACAAAAAGCAAATTCAAGTGATTTTCTTATTCAAGTTCAAAATGAGTCATAAAGCAGCAGAGACAACTCGTAGCATCAACAATGCATTTGGCCCAAGAACTGCTAATGCATGTGCAGTGCAGTGGTGGTTCATGAAGTTTTGAAAAGGAGATGAGAGCCTCAAAGATGAGGAGCGTAGTGGCCGGCCATCAGAAGTTGACAACAACCAATTGAGAACAATCATCGAAGAAGATCCTATTACAACTACACAAGGGGTTGCCGAAGAACTCAACATTGACCATTCTACAATCGTTCAGCATTTGAAGCAAGTTGGAAAGGCAAAACAATTCAATAAGTGGGTGCCTCATGTGCTGACTGGAAATGTTTTTTAAATCACCATTTTAAAGTGTCATCTTCTCTTATTCCATGCAACAACGATGAACCATTTCTCAATCAGATTGTGATGTGTGACGAAAAGTGGATTTTATACAACCGACAACGACCAGCTCAGTGGTTGGACAAAGGAGAAGCTCCAAAGCACTTCCCAAAGCCAAACTTGCACCAAAAAAAGGTCATGGCCACTGTTTGGTGGTCTGCTGCCAATCTGACCCACTACAGCTATCTGAATCCCAGCGAAATCATTACATCCGAGAAGTATGCTCAGCAAGTCAATGAGAGGCACAAAAACTGCCATGCCTTCAGTGGGCATTAGTCAACAGGAAGAGCCCCATTCTTCTCCATGACAATGCCCCAACGCGCAACCAACGCTTCAAAAGTTGAACGAATTGGGCTACGAAGTTTTGCCTCATCCACCATATTCACTTGACTTCTCACCAACCGACTACCACTTCTTCAAGCACCTCAACAACTTTTTGCAGGGAAAATGCTTCCACAACCAGCAGGATGCAGAACATGCTTTCCAAGAGTTCATCAAATCCTGAAGCACAGATTTTTATGCTATAGGAGTAAACATACTTATTTCTCATTGGCGAAAATGTGTTGATTGTAACGGTTCCTATTTTGATTAATAACAATGTGTTTGAGTCTGGTTATAATGATTTGAAATTCATGGTCCAAAACCGCAATTACTTTTGCACCACCCAATATCTCCAGTCCAGCATTCCATCTTCTGAAAAGTAAAATTTTAGTCAAATATCTAGGTTTCTTGATGACACTGCTATGTAAATAATTTTATCTTCATTAGTTTGGTTCTTCTTGACTTATTAATTTTTTAATATCAGCAATTGACTTAATTTATTAACTCAGACCACTCCTTAGGCTGTTAACATAGACAATGCTGACAAGAAGATCAAATGCTGATGTGACCCATTCAGTTGATACTGTATTTAAATTTGTAGTTTATAAGAAGATACATAACAAAATAATAATTTAGTAAGCAAAGCAAAAAGTTATGCTTACTCCATTCAACTAGCATATCACTTTGTCCCGGACTTGATTACATTTTCAAAAAGAAAAAAAAAAGGAAACAAGTTTTAGAATCTTGATGAACGTGTTTTTACATGCCCACAGCTGATTCATGAAAAGCCTTTAAACTAATATCCATTTTATCAAGCTCCCAAGAATTACTTCAATCATGTTGAGGTTTTCAAAAGTGACCATTCAATTTTACTATATTTGTGGTTGGTTTGGTAAATGCAGAAAGCACTATTTACACATTGGTGGTGGTGTTTTCAGGTAACTAAACAAAACCGGTAATTCAAAAATGGTTTGCGTATTTGTGTATAAATCTGCCCTTAGTCTCACCTCTAAAAAGGGAAATGTAGTATTTGGGGGATTTCCTGAGATGAAATATTTTGATATAGTCAAGCCAGGCATTTTAATTACATGAGAGATTTTGACACACTCTCTGTCAGTGAACAATGGCCGAGTCTAGACAGATCTTGAGGAAACTGTAGGGGAGCCAGCACTTTTCACTCATTAGAAGAGTTGTTTACATAGCTCCAATTCTCAACAAAGACACAAGAACTTTTTCAAGGACCCCTTATTCAATCCACTACTACCTGGATACAAAACATTGAACAACCACCCACAGAATCAAAGAAGTTTTGGAGACCATGTTAGATATTTCTAGTATGTTTCTGCATTTCTGAAAAATCCCCCTTTGATAGCGTTCATTGCGATTTGTGCTATTACGTATTGTATTGTCAATCTTTCGTGCTAGCCTGCAAGTGCTATGGAGAAATAGTTGTGTTTATATTCTTCTCTGTGCTTCCCCTTGCATCTCCAAGGCAGTTGTCACAGGACAAAGTCCTCAGTAAATATTTGTAGAAGAAAGGACGCAGGAAGGGTGAGAAGAAAATAAAGATGTATCGAGTTAGTGGAGCCTGTTTTAGGCAAAGGTGGTAACATCTGGTTCAGTGGTTGGCAGCCACTGTCTCTGTGTTTGTCCTATTTCAGATGTAACAAACACTCCCTGTTTCTCAACCTTGTCCTCCCATTCCTTCATGGCACTGCAGTTCATGGGACCTGCCTGTTACTCACAAACAGAATAGTCAGGTAATTTTATTGGTTGAAGTCATTCAGTATTATACTATTCTTACAGTCTTTATTCTTAATCCTTAACCCAAAGGCTTAGATCATGAATGATGACATGGGACAGAGAGAGCAGAGCAGAGATCTCCCAGCACCAGATACCAATCTATTCCCTTACTATAAAACCAGCTATACCATGCAGGCAAAACGTCTACATTCATTCATTCAGTGAGTCATTTGTTTAATAGATATTCATTGACACCAGTATTATTGAGCATCTGTTGTATGCTGGGTTTAGTGCTAGCCAATGTAATCATAATCTGAGAAAAAACAGAAAACTTATGAGGACATGACTCACTTCTGTTTGGGGTCCTCTTTTGTTCTTTGAAACAGCTTTCAAAAGGTGAGACTATAAGAGAAATCAATATTCGTGGTCCTTGACTGAAAAGACACAGGCAAATCAGAGGTCATTTTAAATCTTCAGGAAAATAAGAATCCCTTTAGCAAAGGAGCCAGTTTTCTTGGCAACCGTTGGCAATCCCTGTCTTTTTCACTGAGTCATCCAACAAAGCTACGTGGAGCCGTGTCTAATGGGGCACTGTGCTAGGCCCCAGGACATGCAGATGGAATAGAGTCCCCTCCCTGCAGAAGGCCACAGTCTAGAGACAGACAAGAACAGGCAAATTAACACTTATAATATGGTAAGATAAGTACAGGGTAGACGTCAGTAGGTGGTACCATGGCAACTCAAAGGAGGGGCGCACAACTAGGCCTGAGGCGGCAGGGTAAGGCTTCCCAGAGAAGATGACACCGGCAAATGGGAGCGAGCCAGAGGAGAGGGTGTGGAGCGGATGGGCTTTTTAAACAAAGAGAAAAGCAAATGCAAAGGCTCAGAGGTGAGAGAGAGCAAAATTCTTGTGGGAAATCGGTAGACTACGGCCTTACAGTGTAGGAAGGAAAGCAGCCAAGATGAGGCAGCTCCGAGGAACAGATAATAAAGGACCCATTTGGCTCACCAAAGGTATGGTACGAGGGGGTGGCCTTGTAGGAAGGTACTTCTGGTGAAGTGGGTTTGAAAGAGGACAATGTTTTGGGGCAGGCATAAAGAGACAAGCATTTTAGTTGTTTGTATGCTTTTAGGTTTTATACCCAATGTTGCTCTTCAAAGAGATTTTAGACTCTTGAAAAGGCCTACACGCAGTGACGTAACAAATTATTGCTAGGAATAAAGCGAAGGAAAAATAAAGGCAGGGGCACAAAATGGAACATGAAATAACTAGAACTCAAAAACCAAGAACCCTATGACTTCTCTTACACGTAGAACATAAAACTGAAAGCAACAAAGAAACAAAAACTCACGGACACAGTCAGTAGTTCAGTGGTTACCTGAGGGCATGTGGGGAGGGGTGGGAGAGGAGGGAGGGGGAGCCAAATACACGGTGATGGAAGGAGAGCTGCCTCTGGGTGGTGAGCACACAGTGCAACACACAGACAATGCCCTGTAGTACTGTACACCTGGAACCTATGTAATTTTTGCTAACCAATGTCACCCAAATAAATTTAACAATAAATAAAGAAGTATACCATACATTTATAGACGTCTAAGGTAGGCAAATTTGGCTCTAGGCTTTCTATAAGCCAATGATTTATTGTACGCATGAGATAAAACAAGTTGATCAGGATTGTCGTGGTACTAAGATTTGAATGACTATGTACTAAAGAGTCTATCATATGAAGGAAATCAGGGACAATCTTACCCTTTGATAAAATATAAGAGTCATGAGTGCAGGGATTTTTTTAAATGTGTATCTTCAAGGACTCAAAGAGTGACAAGCATATAGGGAGGACTCAATAAATATTTCTGGAATACATGGTTGAATGGATAGGAATGGGTAAGCAGTTAAAAACTAGAACATTCTTCCTCCAAAAGTGAGCCAAAAGCTGAGCAAAAGTAGGCTAGCATAGAATAGATCCATGAGATCCCCCAGTCATTTAGTTTGTAAGAGAGAGCAAGGTTTCTACCACAATCATTCCCTGAAAAGAGAATAATAAAACCCAAGTTTATGATTATTCTGAAGCCAATCAAATTCTGCTACCTTGAGAAGGAAGAGAGAATCTAGACAACTCTCAGTCTAGTTTAATGAGCAGCATTTTCATGAGCATCCTTAGAGTGAACCAAGTAAGGATTTTTATAAAAGTATTTCTAATAATGCTCTAAACTGAGGACAAAGCTATCATACCAAATCTCAACCCAATAAACGTGAATGATGTGCTATGTAGTCAGTTCTCTATTAGCCTGGCATAATCTGAGAAGAGATTTTAGAAGATCTTCATAGATTTCTTTTTTAAAACTCCATGAATTTCTCTAGAAATATTATTTCTCCCAGCAGAGCCTTTGCCAATTATTGGGCAGCAGTGAATTTAGAATTGTCCTCTCTGACAAGTGTCTGCAAGAGAGCCATTGGGTTTGTCCAGTTCAGGTTAAAGACCTAAGCCAAACTGTGGGTGAAGTTGAAAAGCTTTGAGAATATTTTAAAGCTTTACTAGGACAGTCGTTGGATATAAGGAAACTCCTTTTCTATCCAGAAATAAGCAAAAGGAATATCAGGTCAAACCAGCACAAAGCTGAGGAAATACTCCCGTTCTCAGATGTATTTGAACACAAAATTCTACATCATATGACATGACCAGAACTATAGTCTAAAAAATTTAAAAGATGACATGTTCAATCCCTTGCCTAGGTCCATAAAATACATGACTAAAGCTGAGATTTAAATAACGTAATTTAAATAACGTAATTCCATTTGTACTGCTGACATTGAGTTAACTTAATAAATTTATTAGTAACAAAAGTTAAAAGTTGTAAAGTATATCTAAAAATGATAAATTTTATTTTAAAATAGTAACCCGTAGTCTCTGTTTAGGGCAAATGTTATTTGGCAGAGCCAGTTTACTATAAAAGCCAACCTAGGTCATGATTATGAAACGATACCATAGGCTTAATAAAGAATGCTTACCTTCTACTGATACAGAAAATGAACATGCATCCTAATTATGAAAAATAATTTGAGAATACAAGATTAGAACATTAGAAGAAGCCTATGCAAGCATGGAATCTAGAAATTTAGGTTTCATTAGCTTCATGGCCAATCTGCTTATTGTGGAGGGTCCATTCACTAAGGAAGAGAATATAGAATGAGAAGGTTTTCAGGGTCAGATAAAATGAATTTTAGAGATGTCAGGCTCTCCAGTGGGCCATCAAAGTGAAAATACCTAGTAACTAATTGGATATATAAATCTTGCCTTTTAAAGAAAGTCTGAGTTGGAAATAGATAATTTAGGAGTTATCGTTTAGATTTAAATCTATGTCAGTGACTTAGAGGGAAATCTGAACCTAGTTATTAAATATGGAAGATAATTTCACTGTGTGAAAGAGTAACAGGTCTTTTTAACCACTGCTTAGCGCTAAGTTGATACCACAAAGATTAGAAATTTATTGAGAGCAATTTGAAGATCCTTGCACAAGTATCCTCAACTCTTGACACCAGTCGAGCAAACTTTGAGGTGACATTCTTAAAGTCTGGTTTTTATCATTTATAGTTTTGGAGGAGAACAAATTGAAGAAGCAAAAACATTTCTAAGAGTAACTGGTGCAATAAAATGTATAGGTTAAAGGAAGACTCAATTATGTGAAAACTGAGTCAACAAGTTTAACCCATAGAACAATGTATCGTGGCATGTTTCTTATTTTTTTCATACCTTGGAAAAGCTGTTGAACCTCCTCAGAATACCTTGATTTGGAAATTTTGAGAGTCAGACTTGAGCTAGGAAAAAAACATGGAGTCAGCAGAGTTTGGTTTTCACATCCCTTCCCACCAGTCTTTGCAGCCTTTCATTTCATCACTTACTTCATTCACCCAAGTTCTCAGTGGTCTTATTGCAGGTCTCAGTGCCTCTAGTTCCAAATAAAAACGATCGGATAACCTCATTCATGTCAGTGGATTGATTCATGCATTCTTTTATTCACCAAATGAATTTATTGGTCATCTGTGTGATAGGCATTATCTTGTGACTCAGAATCTGGTTGTAGGAATGACTTGAAGGAGCCAGTAATACAAAGAACAGAAGAAAACATTTAGACAAAGCAACCAGCAAGTGTGTGGCAGACCCTGTTTTCCAAAGATGGCCCAGACAATATAGCTCATCCAATACGTTGTACTTACCATGTACCATTGACATGTCGTCCTTGAAACTGAGCAGAACTTTGTGACTGCCTGGACCCATGAAGTCTGATGGAAGTGATGCTAGGTGACTTTTGAGACCAAGTCATAAAATTGCTATGCAGATCCCTCCCATTCTCTCGGGATGTTTGCTTTTATTACCCAGTTTCCACACTGTGAGAAATCCCAGGCCCCATGGAAAAAATGGCAGGTGTTCTAGCCAAGAGCAAATGAGTCCCTAGCCAATAGCTAGCATCAACCACCAGAAATGCACGTAGAGATGCCTCCAGATCGTATCAGAGTCACCGCCAGTCTTCGAGTCTTTCCAGCTGAACACCCATCTATCATGGACCATAAACAAGCTGTCCCTGCTGTGTCCTGTACAAATTTATGCTCTGCAGATCCTGTGGACGCAATAAAATGGTAGTATCATGCCACCAACTTTGGAGGTGGTTTGTCGTCCAGCAATAGGTAACCAGAACTAAGTGCTACAGCCCTTAGGTGGGACTGAGCATCGGATGTTCAATAAACACAGCCTGGTTACTGTGACTGAGTGTGGGGATGAGGACAGAGAGCCTGGCAGGACAGATCACATAGGGCTTTTCAAGCCATAGGAAGGAGTTCAAGTCTTTTTTTAAAACTACTGGGGACCCATCATCCTATTGCTAGGGGATAGACCTCAAAGTCTAGTGTAGAAAGCACTTTGACCCTGCAACAAAATCATGCGGGTTCAAGTGACAGTTTCACTTATTATATGTGTTTTCTTGGAAAATATGTTCAACTTTCAAACTGTCAGTGTCATCAGTAGAAATGAAAATAATGCCTACTACTTCACAAGATTGTTGCAAGGCTCAAATGATCCAGTATGATCAAATGATCAGGCTTGAAAAAGTTTGAAATAATATAATACAGGAAAATTAGTCAGATTTTTAGGCAGAGAAATGAAATGCATCAAATTTTCTTTTCAAAATGGACTGTGCACTAGCTAGTTACACCGTGCCCGGCTACGTGAGACTGTCAACCAACTTGAAACATACACTTTCCACACCTGACTTCCAGTTGATGGTGAAATAAATGTGGTGACATATCTGGTAGATAAGTGGAAGATAATGCCAATATTCTTAGGAAAAGGGGTGATGGTTATTTACATAGAGAGAAGGAAGACAAGAGCTAGCTAGTGCCCATTTTGAACACTTTTCTTTGAAAGCTCAGTAACCCAAGGGGTATGAGAAGCAAGCGAAAATTTCATTACCAGCTGGGGTTTTGACCCAAAATCCCTAAGTGGAATTTCGGTGGTCTAGGTTGGAATTATTAGAATTTCTTTTGTTTTGACAGATAGGTGGATGTAGACTAGAAACAAAACCACTTAAACATCACTCTTTCCCTAAAGAAAAGAAATCGAGTAGCAACAGGGATGGCAGTGAGTTGAGAAAGAGATCCACTTGTAGTTGGGTACCTCCCACTGAACCCCAGCTTCAGCAATCAGAGAGAAAGAGCAATGGTTGGAGGCTGTCCAGGCAACCAGGGCTCCTCGACACTCTCCCTAGTTTTAGCAATAAGAAAGCTGTGGTCAGTAATGACATTTGCAGTCATAATAGCATGTTTTTAATGCTAACCGCTTTAATGCATTAGCACATTTAATATGCAAAATAACTCACAGATATTCAACTAATCACTGATAGTATTATTATCACCATTTTAGAGGTGAGGGAAAATGAGGCTTGAAGTGGTAAAGTGTTATTGTGATTTGATCAACTAATAGGTATTAGAGCTGAAATTTGAACGCTGGTTTGTTCTGACGCCAAAGCTCATGGTCTTAGCCTCTAAGATATACTTTGCTCCTAATTTCCTGAGGGACACCATACTCACTACACTCCAGAATTAGGTACAGCAAGAGCTCTTTTTCCTTTGGTATTGTGGGCCAATCTGTACATCCACTCCTCTTCCTTGGGCCTGAACCTTAACCTCTCCTTGTTGGGGGCAAGGAGAGTACAGAAGATGGACAATGCGAGGGAATCTTCACCCAAATTTATCCACATGAAACTATTTCAGTTTTATCATCATTGGTATATAGTTCACATATTTTTTGAAATTCCAAAGGTGGAATGTACTTTGGAAAACAAAATACATTTTATCAGCATTATTTTATCTGTATATTTTATTCAAGTCAGAAACAGTGCAGGCAATTGTCTATGAGAAATGATTTCATACCTTGTTTTAAAATATCCTCCCCTATTCGGTGCTAGTGCCTGAAGTCCTATCATTAGCTGCTCATTCCTTGGGGTTGAGCATTGTCCACATAATGTCAGACATTCAGGTGGTGGAAATTTTTATTTTTCTTCTGGAAGTCTGACTTTGAAGACACAGGCTTCGTGAGTCATCTAATTCATTATTTGTGATAATAATGGACATTCTGACTAGTGCATGTTGTAACGCAGCACCAGGTGCCGAGATCAGATAAAAGGCAGGCAGACAGACCGGCACAAAACAGCTTTCAAAACCTATTTAATGATCAGTTTCTAAATATTTTACAGCTTCAGGTAGTGCCAAGTTGGGCAGAAAAGAAGACAGGCCCAAGACACTACAGTGGAGAGCTCTGTACTTTTAGCAATGCACGTTCTCATGAGTGAGCTCTTCTTTGTTTGCTTCAAATAGTATCAGTGGATTAATATTTTAAGTAAGACTCCATTCTTTCCCTTCCTTCCCTTCCTCCCCTCCCTCCCCTCTCCCCTCCTCTCCCTCCCTTCCTTCCTCCCTCCCTTCCTTCCTTCCTTTCTTCTTCCTTTATTTCTTTCTAATATTGAGCAATTCCTCTATGAGACACTCCTTTATTTTGGCATTTGTGACGTGATACTTGTGATCTTCCCCACTCACTTTGGCAACTCCTCCTTCCCCCTCTGGTATCCAACAGGCCTCAGCCCTAGGTCCCTCTGTCTTTACTCTCCGTGTGTTTCCTGGGTACTTTCATCCACTCCCATCTCCTTGAATACCATCTATAACGGGGAAACTCCACATCTTTAGTTCCAGCCTTCACTTCTCCCTGGAACTTCAGACTTGTTTAAATGACAGCCTCCTTGAAATACTTACTTGCCTATTTTAAATACAACATATTTCAAAGCCAAGTCCTTGATCTTTAACATTCCCTTCCCCCAAAGGCTCTTTCTGTAGTGTTAACCTTCTCAGTAAATGACCCCTCCATTCTCCAACACGCTCATGCCAGAGGTCGACACTTGAACAATCCCTGTTCTACGTCCCTACAAACAAAGCAATCATCACTTTTTGTTTCTTCATAATTCATCTGCTTAAATCTAGTGCCTGTCTCCTAGTCCCAACACTTCATCTCTGTCCTAGATGACAGATTTCTAACTGATCTGCCCAATTCAGTGACTAGCGACTTATAATCAATTCCCTAATGCAACCTTTCCATTGAATTTAGAAGAAAAGGAAAATACTCCTCAGGATACAAAGTAAAGCATAGAGAATAGAGGCAATAATATGGAAATAACTATGTATAGTGCTAGGTGGGTACTAGACTAGTCAGGGGGATCACTTCTTAAATTATATAAATGTCTAACCACTATGCTTCACACCTAAAATTAATGTAAAATAATAATTAAAAAGAGAAAAATAAAATAAATTCTATTCAGGGGTCATATCCTAAAAAAAGAAATGAAAAGTCTGTAAGGTAACACATCGTCTGCCAGAGGTCTTCCCAGTGGAGTTTCCTCAGCCCTAAGAAAGAGAGAAAGGGAAGAAATTGTTTTTTTCTTCCTTTGGGCCTTTTTGAGTATGGAGGGAAGGCATGGACCTGGGACAGCCATCTAGCAGCTGTGAAGGAGACAGGCCTGAGAGCAACGCTGACACGTAAGTCCGACAGAGTCAAGTGATGGAAAGAAGCTGGCCCCATGACAACGACATTTAGCACTGACGGAGCTGACTCTCCCTCTAGAATTCTGTGTATGTAAGACGATAAATAGCTGATTGTTTAAACCAGCTTGAGAGAGGGGTGTTGCTACCTGCATCCTGACTGATGGACAGAAGACAGATCAAGACATCGGTCTCAGTTCTCAATCTCTTCCGACACTAGACACCGGTTATGACAGCCCGGCTCACGTCACTTCATCTGCATTTGTTTGTGTCTATGACACAGTGAGAAAAGGAAAATTGTATTTTCCTTCTGCTTTGGGGCTCCTTTCCCTTTCAATTCACCTTTTCAAAGTCTACTTCTCCTAATGTGTACACTTTCATTACTTAGGAGTTGCAAGTGACTCCTTGGTCACCGGAAATTCCTAAGTAATGAAGCTGTACATTTTGCACTTGCCATAATGGTTTGCAAAATAAATTAACATGTGCTAGCATTTTATAGAGGGAAACTAAAGTTTGGATTTGGGAAAGGACTCCATATTTTTAATCAAGTATCTTTTTTAAGGTTTAAAATATTAACAATAAATCCTTAGAGGTTCCTAATAGTCACGTAATCTAATGCACTCAATTAAGGCTTGAAATAAGTGGACTTTGTTCTATTCAAAACTGTGAATAGATGAGGCCCACCCACATTATAGAGGGCAACTTGCTTTACTCAAAGGTCCCACAATTAAATGCAAATCTCATCCAAAAATCACCCTCACAAAAACGTCCAGAATAACGTTTCACCAAATAGCTGAGCACTGTGGCCCAGCCAAGGTGACACATAACAGTAACTATGTCATTCACCCAGAGATATAAATTTATGTGTTAGGCCCAACTGACCACCTGGTCAGTACCTCTACAAAGTGACTTTTGCCATGGCTAAGTCAGTTTTTCCAAGGTATTGAACCTACCTTGTCTGACAAGGAACCTATATTTATAGGCACGAACAACATGGATTCAAATCTTTGACTCAGGTTCACATTAAACAAGTTCACAGCTTCTGTAAATACAGTTATGTTTGTATACACAAAATTTCAGTGTGTTCTTTGACAATGAAGGAAAAAATATGAAGCCAAGGAAAATGAACAAGTACACTAATATTTATTGAAAGCTGCCAAGTTTCTGATACTGTGGATGCTTAGGAAAATAATAATGAACACCACAAGCTTGACTCTTACACAAGGGGGACTTTCAGCCTAGCTGGATATATTAGAGTGTGCCAGACTATTGTATCAGTCTTTTACAAGTGTATTAGTTTTCTATTGATGTGTAACAACTTGCTACAAACTTAGTGGCTCAACACAATGCCTATTTATTACCTCACATTTTGGTGGGTCAGAAATATGACATGGTGTAGCTGGGTTCTCTGCTCAGAGTTTCACAAATCTGTAATCAAATGTCAGTCAAGCTGAGTTCTTTTCTGTAGGCTGTAGGGGAAATCTGCTTCCAAACTTATTCTCCTTGGCAGAATTTAGTTCATTGAGGTTGGAGGACTGAGGTTCTTGCCTTCTTACTTGCTATTGGACAGAGACCACTCTCACTCAGCTCCTAGAGAATTCCACCAGGAGCAGTTGTATCTTGAAAGCATAGCATATTCTCATTCTCTCCCTCCCTCTCTCTCTCTCTCTCTCTCTGTGTGTGTGTGTGTGTGTGTGTGTCTTTATTGGTGCTGAGAATTCTTACAATCGATCAGGATTTCTCATCTTCTGCATTATTGACATTTGAGGCCAGATAATTCTTTGTTGTGGGAGCTAGACTGTGTATCGTGGCATATTTGACAGTATTTCAAACCTCTTCCCACCAGATGCCAGTAACAGCAGCCTTGCTTCAGCTGTGACAACCAAAACTGTCTCCCAGCACTGTCAAATATCTCCTGGAGGACATGTTGTCCTCACTGAGAACCAAGCCTCAGGGCGAGCCAATGTTCAGATGGCTACTGAACAAAGAGAGTTATATGAACTCAAAAGGTCCCTCTCAGCTAAGGCAGCTTTAAGTTTTCTTACCCTGTACAATGGGGACAGCCTTGTCAAGGGAACTGTAATTCTCACTTCCCTTAACCAAGACAGTTTTCTTTCCCAGGCAGCATTTGGTGATGCTTCTTGCTCTTTCTGATCAGTGTGTCTATCCCCCAATCCATTCCATTGATTATATTTCTGCTTACTAAATTAAAACTATGTCTTTTCCCTGTGGGATGACTTCATGGTCACCTTGACTGAAGCATTAAATGTCTTCTACATCTTTAATTACATCCTAAGAGGTCCCAATTTGGTTTACTTCGGTTTGCTTCCACTGAGCACAATCACAATCATTATATGTGGATTTAGTTAAATTCGAAGTTTAAACATTTTCAACTTCTTATAATGTGAGAAGTCAGATTTCTCATACCTCATATTTAGCATCTATTTCTTTTTTAATCTTTTTTCTATAATTTACAATTATGTTTTCTAAATGTATTTTTCTCTTTTCCCCTTTAGACAAAGGGTGCTCAGGGAGCAAAACCTTTGCCTCGTTTATTCTATACTGAAGGTATGTAGACCTATATAGTACCTGACTTACAGTAGCAAGGTTCAATGAATATTTATGGAATTAAAAAAATATGTGAATGTATGTAAACGTTTGCGTATACATACATACATACATGCACTTACATAAAGCAATCTGAAGACATTCCTATTATCGCAAAATAGCTGGCTTCACCTTTAAACAAAATAAGATGCCTAAAAACTTACATTAGTACTTCATATACTATATTTCTGTTGCTCCTTCTATGGGGGAGAAAGCACTTCTAATGGAGGCTTTTAAAGTTAATAGCATGGGTGAGGGATGCTGTACTGAATTTAATGTCTTAATTCACAGCAATGGAGTTGTTTTGAAAACTGGGTTGAATCAGGAAGCCAAGCAAATATCTATCCTAGTATTTCCCTTTGGTACCTAGCAGGGAAATGTCTTCTTTTACTCTCCTAATGAAAATATAATTTGAAGTACATGATTTTAACCAGTGACACGAAGAGCTTGAATATCGTACTTGTAGCAGTTACTTAAGTATCATTGCTATTATAGCTGAAATGTTATAACAAACTCAGTTATTGTCATTCACAAGTACTATAAATGATCATCATAGAATAAACCTAGAGAATTGAAGTAAAAACTCTCATAATATCTTCACTACCCTTTCAAAAGTCAATCTTTCCTCCAAAAGGCAGAGCATGTGATCCCAGCTGCAATCTTAAGTCAAGTTCCTCATTCTCTCTATACCTCGGGGATCTCATCTATAAAATAATGATAACATTATCTACTGAACAACACTTTTATGCCTCATACATAGAACATGATTAACAACTCATTGCTTTTGCTCTCTGTAGGCAGTCACCTCTTGTAAGCGATACCATTTTTTATGTGTCATAAAGATAAATAAAGAGGACTTACCACTTAAATGATGAAGCAATGGTATCTTATTACATAGATTGTAGGACATACCCTGGTTTCTGAAATGTGCAAATATGAAAAGAAGTATGTTTTACAGTCAAATTTCTATGATGTTATTTAGAAAAGATATAATTCATGCATTCCTTCATTTAGCAAACATTTTTTGAGCACTTACTGCAAATGGTTATAATACATGTTAGGTTTACTTTGTTTTAGATAGCACAATTTAACAAAATGTTAAAATAAAAGCTTAGTTTAATATGACACTAAGTCTTAATGGAACATTTTTTTAAAGATTGAACTTATTTTCCCTTTCTATGAAAAAGTATTGAGTCCAGCCTTTGGCTTAGGTGTTCAGGACAGAAAGGTAATAAAGGAAGTGACCCTGTGTTGAAAACATGCCCAGTCTTTGGAGAACACAGACAAGAAAACATATAATTACAGTACAACGGAATCAACTGTCAGGATACACAGAGAAGGGAGCAAGTACCACCTGTGTCCCGATATCAGGGGTGCCAAATGTGTATACAAAGATTAAAAGATGTTATTTATGTATTACTTTTCAAAATTGACTTGAATTATGCTATCAATGTGTACCATACCGTAGTTCACTCAAAAGATGGCACTAATCCAATGAAAGGTAGTGCCACCTTGCAACAGGCAGGACAGTCAAGGAGGATGGCAGAAGCATAGTTTTCATTCAAGGAGCATAAAACCATTTGGAAGTGGTATTTGAAATTCGAGAACATTGTTTGAGCTTCCCTCACATTCTCCTGACTTAACACCCCTTGACTTCTACCTGTGGGGGACCTTAAAGGACGTTAGGTACCATAGAAAACCAGCTACACTGGCAGTACTTCGGGAAGAAATTGAAACAGCATGCGCAGTGATACAAGTGGACACTTTGGTCAGCGTTGCTCAAGCAGCAGTTCGCTGTAATCAGAAGTGTCTGGACGCTGGTGGTCACCACTGTGAGCACCGCTTGTAATTGCAGAAGTCAAACATGACTTGTATTCATCTTTTGTTATCGGTATATATTGAGTATTACAATTTTAATACAGTTTTCTCTTTTCTTAAAATGAGTATACTTTTTTTTGGCACCCTTTGTATGTAGTGACTAAAACTGTAAGGTAATTCCCCCATTTTCACCTTAGGAAGATTAAAAAAAAGACAATGAAAAGAAACAAAACAATGTTTTTTGAACAATTTAATTTAATACAATTTTAGGATGATGATGAACTATTAATAGTTAAGAACAATTCCTACCACTTAATTATTTGACTGTCATAAAAGCTATTTATAATAAGATATTAATTTATCTATACTGTGTTTCCCATCATTCACATCCGTGAAGCATTTTTTCAAACTCTTCCTAGACTTTGACATCAGTGTCTACATCATCACTAGAGCTGTCTGATTCACCAAATGGTTTTTTGGGGATGTGCCATCTTCACTCCATCTAAATTTTTAGGGGTATAGCATTGTTTCACCTAGATATTATCACTAAAATTTTATCCAGTGTCTGAAGTGCCTATGTAAGTAAACATAGGAATCATGTTTTAGAATTTTATCTTTCACAGATTTGTGACTTGCACATTATAACCACTTTCTGCATTACGTTTTAAGTGATCATTAAGACTTTCTCTCAATAATGGTTCTTTAGGTACAACACCATACTAGAAAAAAATAATTTAAACATCTATGTAAATGTATTTTCCAGCTTTTATTAACCATTTTCATTAGAAACATCTTTAAGTACCAATAGCAGTCACATCTGCTTAATACAGCTTCCCCCAAACAAATTGTTATTCAATAGAGAAAGGGAAAGAATTTCCATAATATACTTTGTGAAGAATTAAGGTGCCACTTTTCTTTTTTGAAAGATGATTTTGAGACAGAAGTTTATTTTATACTCAATTATATATGGTTATCCTGAGAAAGTTAAGGGAAGTTTCGTCTGTGGAAGAGATGGACCAAGTCAGAACTTGAAGGTTTAGTTGAATGTTCCCAAGGATATTCAACTAAAGAATGAAGAAAGGAGAGGAAGAAATAGGAGTATTCAATGCAGAAGGAGAATACAGAGTCAACAAGATAATATTTTTAGGAAAAGATAGTTTTATTCCACTGGACCATTGAATATTATGTAGATATGAAATGGGATATAAAACTAAAGAAATACATTGGGATCAGATCACATAGATCTAATAGATTTAACTTTTATGGAAGGCAGTAGGGAACCTTCCACAGAATTTAAACAGACAAATGGTAATTTTAGGTTTTTTTAAAAAGTTCCATAAAATAGCTAAATGCCAGTGACATAAGCTAAAAGAAATATAATGTAATAGGTATAATAAAAGCTAACCCTATGCAAAATGAAATTTTTATCCACACCCATCACTTTTGTTTCTATACCACTCCGCCCTCTATAGAATATTCATTTCATTTCATACTACTTACTCCGTATCCTCACGTCTCTTCTAAATCCTTCTCTATCAAAAACTTCTCTTGGAGAAGAACAGCAAACCTGTTAAGGACATCTAATTTAACCCAGCAGCAACCATGAATTAGGTCCTATTCTCAGGATTTTACAGACAACAAAACAGGGCCTTACAGGGGTTAGGTACGTTTTAGAGCTAGAATCTCAGAAGCAGGTCTTCGGGAACATGCATCCCAGCTCTTAAACCTGACATCTGGGTCTAAAACAGTGCTGAGTTTGATGTACAATATCAAGGAATTTACAATCCAGCCAAGAAGAAAAGATGAACAGGTGGGGACCAAAGAGGGAAGCAGTCAAGTGTGTGGATAATTTAGTGGTAAGGTCACTTAGAGAATACGGAGATCTTTTGGGAGATGGAAGAGTCATGACAGAAGGACCTTGAGAGCTGCGCAGAAAATAGTCCATGAGTCTGGTAGTGGGAAGTATAAGAACAGACACATGGCAGTAGAATGTTCAGGATCATAGCCTATGATTAAAACAAGGAGAGGTTCCAGTTGTAGGAAGTAAGACTGGATAAGGGTAAAGGGTTTAGATATGAAAGACTCTGATGTCAGATAGAGATTACACCAGATGTGCTAGTCCTTATAAGTTATGATATGGTGTAGGTTTTGATATGATGTAAAAGATACATATCCCAAAACTCATCTGGCAGCCATATACAGGATGGATTAAGTTTACAAAGGGACAGAGGAGAAGCCAATTCACAGGCGGTTATAGTCATCCAGGTGTGGAATGATGATGGCCTGGACATTTTCCCCCCTTATGTTCAACTCATGGCAACAGCCACATCTATGAAATCTTTCAGAAAATAATACACGAACTGGTCTTGCCAACTTGGAGATTGCCAGTTTAACTGGACAGACGCCATGGACCAGTGAGTCATTGGAGACATTTTAAACAATGCATCCAGACAGTCTCACTTTGTATTCAGCTGCAGTATACCTGGAAGGTAGGCTAAAGTTATCATCAAAAACTGCTGAAAAATTCTGTGATGCCATAGACCAGGCATTTGACCTATAAAACTGCAGCCTGCGACCCACCCAGAGAATAGAATTATATGTTGAGAAAAGAGTAATCTACTGTTATGCATTAATGTCAGTAGGTTCCACTAATTGAAAAAAGGTGGAGTTTATCAAGATTCAGAGAAAAGAAACAGTTTCTGTGCTCACTCTCCAATTACAGGGAAAATCCCTGAATTTGCTGTCATGGATTATGTCCTTAATTTAGGAAAATGAAAAGAACAAAATTTTAATGTTCTGAAGCACTCCAAATGTTTTTGGATTCACATTCTTTTTCTATTTGCTCTTTCAGAAGGTTTCTGCCTGTGTGCTCTGTTTACTAATGTGGACAGTATAATAAAGGCTTCCAGGAGAGAGGTACAGCTTCCTATTTGTATTCCGCAGGATAGAGAGACTCTACTTTAGGAGCCTATATGGATAAGCACCTGAATTTATTTAGATGCTCCTGGCATTTCGGAGAAGCTAGTGCTTCTGTCTGTGGTATCCCTTTGGATCTTACAGGAGTGACAGAATTTATACTTGCCTAAAATAACTCACTGGGGAGCAGGGTTAGTTTGAGGAGTGGTGCCCATGGTTTAATGAGGGTTGCCTTCTGAACCATAGTCACACCAGATATGGAATGTGTGATCTGCTGTTAGGTTGTGGCCATTCTGTGAGAAAGGAGACTAAGCCATGTGTGATCTCTGAGGACGGCAGTGGGGAGAGCTGGGGGAGGAAGTGGGGAACCAGAGTGCTTCAGCCACAGCGCTTGTTCATACGGATAGTGCTGTCCAACAGAAACATCATGACAGCTGAAATGTGAGCTACAGAATGTAATTTTAAATTGTCTTGTACCCACATTAGAAAAAGAAAAATAAAGAGGCAAAATCCATTTTAATGACATTTAATATAATCTAATATATTCAAATTATCATCATTTCAGCAAGTAATCCATACCGACATTACTTATATATATTTTGTATTCTATTTTGTGGAAAATCCGGTATCTATTTTACATCTTCAGCACATTTCAATTTGGACTAGCCACATTTGAATTGCATAATAACTACATGTGGCCAGTGGCTATGCAAGTGTACCCTAACATTTCACAAAGATACTTAAACCAGGAAAAGTATTCTCATTCAGAAATATGCAAGTTGTATGACTGAGATAAGCTCATTGAGTTGAATAAGGGAAGGAGAAAGAGGTGAAGAAAACTCAGTTCTGACAATCATTGACCCTAGTGTTTGAGTTCATTCTCATGAGGGAATACTCTCCTTGTGTGCAATGGAGACACAGCTTGAAAATGAGGACACAATAGTCAGGATAAAATGGGATCTATAATTAAGTGTTGACTGACCTACAGCAAAACAAAGACAATATCATGAGATTTCCATTTGACTTTTAAATAAAGTCAAATTTATTCAATTTAGAGCACTCCCTGTTATTTTTATTGCATGTTCTTCTTTTATGTGTCAAAATGCCATTACTTCTATTCAAAAATAATAATAATAAATTTGATGAATGCATTTTTAATGTCTCCCTGACAAAATAAATTTTGGCAGATGTATATTGACCCTGAACTTCAAAATATGTTTCTTTGAAACATGAAGGTCATGAAAGTAAGTGTAGACACAATTGTTAAAGGTGACAGAGATGTATCTGGGGCATTGGAAGTCCAGTGTTCAAGTCCTGATTTTGCTAACAAGTGTGTTATATGACCTGGCCCCACTCACACATTCATCTGTGAAGTGAGGGATTTGGACCAGATTCCCACTACAGTAGATTATACTTGTGAAATTCTCTGCTTTTAAGATCTTTTAGTAGGACAGTGACAAGCTACTGAAGACAGACAGTAGCTCCTGACACAGAACTAGTGTGTATTTCCACCAGAGGCAAATTATGCGATCCCTGTTTTAGAAACTCCCCCTTGAAAGCCTTTGAAAGGAAATGTGCTACATAAATAAATGACCATCAAAGAAAAGATTTGCTTCTAAAATACAGCCTGTATGTACATGGTGATGTAGGCATGTAATACTCTCTGAGTCATGCCCACAGAGCTGCCCCACCTCCTGATGTGATGAATACACATTCCTCCAGTCCTTAATGTGAAGGTTCATGATGGTTTTGGCAATTAAACTGATTGATATTTGGCTTTATCATTTTAAGACTTCTATAAAATTCCTGTGTAACCTGTTCTAATCTGTTGGTGAGTAGGAGTTGAAATGGTTTCCAATAAGTAAACTACAATACTTCGCTTGATTTACTACCTAGGATTGGAAGGAAGAGGAAGTAAGTTCAAGGTATAACTGCATCTATTTGAATATATAGTATAAAGATAAAACTGAAAATCATCCAGTGTACTATAGTGTTGATATTTCACTCAAGTTCCTGATTCTAAATATAAAGTCCCTATAGAAATTTGCATGGCTTTAAGTTTGATTTCGGCTACCTTGCACTGACTGGCATTCTGTAGTATGATCAAGTATCCATCTTCCATGCCAAAGCTTTAGAACTGATCTTTTGTTCTTAATTGTCTTGAAAATGTGCTAGTGCCCAATTTTCATGAGATTTGGCTTTGTAATGTATAAGTATTGTGGACTTACTGCTTTTTTGTTAAAAGTTTTACGTGAGAATGTGATTTATGACTGCAGTTTCTTTCAAGGTATACCCTATTCTTCATCTCAGCAAAAAGAAAAAAAACCCAAGAAAACTAAAAATCTCTTTAAACATATTCAAGACCCATGCCTAAATCAAATTCTAAGTGCTTCAAACTTCTGTGAAAAATATATAAGTGGAAACTATAAATATTAAAAGTGAATTTTTTTCAATTAATTTCTCTTAACCTTCCTGTTCTGATGTTTACCTCTTATAGAGCGCACTTCCCAATATAGACCTTTAGCTACCAAAGAGATAAATTTAGCTCAATTTCTATTTACCTATATATATTTAGAACTTAAATGAGTCAGGTTCAGTCCTAAATGAGTCAGGTTCAACAATTTTTAAATAAAAAGTTTCCATGAATTCAGAAAGTGTGAAAGTTCTATGTAATAGTTGAGAAACGTTATTTAAAAAATCAAACCAAACCAACAAACAAAAAAACAGGCTGATCACATTACCTCTTTTCTCTTTTCCTAGGAAAAATAAATGAACTAGCAGAATCTTTCTTCTGAATAAAAATTTTGTTACTTGGGAGTTAGATATATGCTTATTATCTGAGAAAAATAGCCAAATTCTAACCATTTAAAATAAAGACAAAGACAACACATCAACTAGTTCATATAACATGATTTTTCTCTGCCAGTTTTTGGTTGATAAATGTAATAGATTATATTTATACATACATAGATATAAACTATAGAAAATATTTTTTGAAATGCTAATATTTAATGCAAAAGCAAGGAAGTAAACCAGATTTTTTTTCTGAGTTACTTAAAGCAATTTCTCCTAATATATTTAGATTAGAACTAAATGTGTGTTTCTAATGCGCCTTTTTAGATCTGAACAGATGCTTGCTTTCATCTAAACAGTTGAAGATAATGAAGTCATTTTTGCAATTATCTGTCCACCCATAATGAGCAAGTTAGACTTTCTTAGCATTTATTTAAAATTTCCACTTTCTCTTAAACATATAAGTTGTGCTATTGAATCTGGAATTAATGTTACTAAAGTAGTCTTATTAAAATTTGGGGGAAACAAAAATAAGAATAAAATATAACTGATCACTTCCTTGGCTCTTCCAAAACTCTGTTGGTCATCGACTTAAAAACTGAATTGCCTAATACATAGTGGAGAACACGGCTGTTCATCCCACGAACACGTCTTGCACAGATTCTGTTCATGTGTTTGTTCCTTCACTCACCCTGAAAATACACTTTGAGTACTTACCATGTACATATCAGTCATTTTGTTGGACACACAAAAGGCTCCAGCGAAGCCCTGGAAGGCCTTCTTCTGCAGGGAGCTTATCGTCTAATGTGAAGAGAGTCACATTGGTTAGAAAAATGTGCATGTGATGAATGTTATAAAAGATAAAAGAACATGGAGACGATGATAAAGTCTAAGGGAATACTGAAATAAGAGTTTACCATAGATCTCCCTGATCTGGCAGACAAAGACAAAGGTTCTCATGAGAAAAGTGACATGTAAGCTAAGAAGTGAAGAATGATTAAGAGTTAATATTAGGTGAAATCACATTGCATCTGTCTTTGTCTGACATATTCCTCTCAGCAGAATACACTTCATGTGGAATCCACAGAACAAAATAAACAAACAAAGCAGGAACAAAACTCATATATACAGAGAATATTTTGATGGTTTCCAGATAGGAAGGGGCTTGGGAGTGAGTGAAAATGAGGAGGGATTAAGAAGTAAAATTAATTGCTACGAAGTAGTTGTGGGGATGTAGAGTATAGCATAAGGAATATAATCAATAATATTGTAACAACTGTGGTGTCAAATGGGTACCAGATTTATTGAAGTGATAGATGGGAGGGGATTGGGAGTAGGGTGGAAAAGGTGAAGGGATTAAGAAATAAATACACATTGGTAGTTACAAAAGTCACAGAGTGTAAAGGAAAGCATAGGGAATATAGTCAATAATACGGTAATAACTATGTATGGTATCAAATGGGTACCAGACTAGTCAGGGGCATTACTTCTTAAATTATATAAATGTCTAACTGCTATGGAGTACACCTGAAATTAATATAAAAATAATATTGAATGTCAAGAGAGAAAGGGAGGGAGGGAGGGAGAGAGGGAAGGAAGGAAGGAAGGAAGGAAGGAAGGAAGGAAGGAAGAGAAAGAGTTAATGTTAGGTTAGAAGAGGGAAAAAGGAAAGAAGTGAAGCCTTTTAGACAAGATGGATTGAAGGTCCTGAATTCTGAGATGTTGGAACATTTGAGGAGGAGGGTAGCGGCAGGAAGAACAGTGTAGGATGAGGTCTCTAAGAGCTGGTCACGGGGCTGATGGTGCAGGGTTTTATGGGTCATGATATGGATGTTGTATTTTATCCCAAATACAATGGGAAGCCAGAGAAAGCTGTTAAACAGTTTCTGAAAAAAATCAAAGTCAGGATGGAGTATGGAGAACAATTTGAAAGGAGGTAAGAGTAGAAACAGAGAGACTGTTAATGAGGTTATTGCAGTAGTCAAAGGAAGAGCTTGGACTAGGGACATTAGCTATGAAGATTGAAAAATGTGGGTAGATTCTAGAAAATTAGAATATAGACTCAATAGGACCTGGCTATTAGCTTAGACAGGAGGCTAGAGATAGACTCATACATTTCTGGCTTAGGCAACTGGATGGATGGTGGATTTTTGAGGAAACTGGACCAGGAAGACAAATTCTGGGAAAGTCAGATGAACTCACTTTAAGCATGTTGCTTCTAAGGTGCCTGTGAGACACTCAATTGTTGATGACAAGCAAGCATTTGAAAACATGATCTGGGGCTCAGAAAAGAGGTCTGAGCTGGAGATAGAAGTTTCAGATTTGCCTTTACGGATAGTAATTAAAGCCATGTGAGTATATGAGATTTGCCTAAGGAGAATGTGTATAGAGTGAGCAGCAAAGAAGTTATGGGACAGAGCTCTGAGAAACTCCACTACCTAAGGGTTGGAAGATGAAGAGGAGGAAGAAGACAAGAATGGGAAAGAGTAAACTGAGTCACAGAAAGAAAACCAAGAGAGGAGCCCACAGAAAAGAGTTTGGAGGAGAAAATTGATCCAAAGGGTTGAATTCTGCTGAGAGGTCAATTCAGGTATGTGCTGTATAAAAGAAATTGCCCTGAATACTCTGAGGACCACAGGTGGAGGTGACAAGGCATGGCCCTTACCCTCCAAAAGCTAACTGACCAGTGGGGGAAATGGGCATGTAATGAACTTCGAAACAGAGTAGAATAGATATACACTTACTAGGTTAAATGCAGATGCTTGAAAAATAATGAAAAATATATGTTATTATGTAAATGATTTTGTAAAACTTCTAAAAAGTTTAGACAAAAGTCGTGTTTGAATGCATTTTCAAGGTGACATTAAGAAAAATACTATTCTACTTTCTGTACTTGGCGCTGCTTGGCTGATACGGAGCAACCATGTATGGCAAAGAAAAAAGAAATACTTTCCTGTTCAGGAAACTGATAGTTTTTGACTCTGGCCCAATAATTCAGCTAGGTATTAGCTTATTCAGCAAAGGGTTTCAGGATCTATTTCTTCTGGAGTTGGCATTGCCCCATTGCAGCCACTTCATGCTGATCCGGGAATCTGGCCTTAGAGAAGATGGGACCTTAAGGCAAAGGAAGATATTGTTCTTTCCTCTTCAGGGTGACAAAGTGGCCCATCTGTTGAAATGCTCAGTAATTGCTGGGACAAATGTCATAGACACTTAGTATTATAATTCAAAATTGAAGATAATTTGGACACCCCATGACTCATGTATTACTTCAATTATAATTAATGATTTTAAAGTTGTTTCTAAATATTACATATTTATATGTATATTTCTTACATCAAGATAATCTTACAGTTCAAAATTTAAACTTTCAACAGAAACAAGTGAAAAAGTTTTTTTTAGTAAAGTATTATATTAGTGATTTCCTTTAAATACTGATTTCTCCCGTGAATTTAATTTTTCTAAATTTGTTTTCCCATTTGTCTTCCCAAATTTCTGGGAATTAAGCATGTTTTGTTTGTTTAGTTTTTGTTGTTGTTTTAGGACTACCTTTGCTGTGTGACTATTTTTGTAATGTTTTTAATACTTTTTTATATCATACTAGAAAATGCCTCATGCTTAAAAGCAATAATTACATTTCATTAAAATAATCTAATTTAAAATATTCACTAATTAATCAGACTCTCTCTTTATTTACATGATACATGGATTAATCTTTACAAACTATAATTAAAATTCCCAACTTAATTTAAATTTCTTGAGAGACTTTGTCTTAGATATACTTTAATTTTCGCTTACGATGTAGATAGTAGTCAAAAGTCTCTTGATAAACTGGGTGGTAATAGATAAACCTGCGGGATATTGCAATTTAAGAATATTCTAAGTTGTTGTGTGTGGAAAGGAAAGTTCAGTTTTGAAGATGGTGTTCTGTACATACCAGTGAGTGTTGCAAAAATTCCATTCACATTTATGCAGCAGAGTATGCATTCTCTAATCAGAAATCTGAAAACTAACATATCCTCTTCTGGCCCATAGTGTCCCTCTTTGCCTTCTTATACATGTTTCTGAAGAGTTATAATTTGATAACATTTAACATTTTAAAAGAAACATAAAAAATACTAGTTTTCTTCAACATAGTGAATTACTTTTCATAAACTGTACACATTTCAAACGCACTGGACAAGCTTTCTTATTTATAGATGTATGTATTGAACCAAGCTGTAGTTTTGTACAGTTTCATGAGCATTCATATGCTAGGTGACATTTAGTTACGGCCCTTCTGACATGAACAGACCAGGAATTGCGATTTGTTTTCTTCCTAATATATTCTAGGAGAGTATCCTTTTTGTTTCTCTGGGAAATTGTTTATTGACATTTCAGAGTATCTGTCATGAGAGTTTATATTTATCAGCTTGCTTAGTGCTTGTAAATTTTAATCCCCAGCAATTTTGTCATATTCCTAACAATGCACTTTGGGTTAAATTTCCATGTCAGAGATTCAACACGAGGTTTCCTTTGGGCTCCATTGTTTTTGATTCAAGATATAAAGAGCTGAAGGAATGCAGGTGCCAGACATTTAGTGTCATTCACTGAAGATGCTAGAAGAGTCAGATGAAAAGGGAGGAAGCACAAAATAATAGCATGCATGGAATGATCCAGTCTTTGTTAAAAAAAAAAAAAGACATTGTATGTGTTTAATTAAACATGCATGTGAGTAGGAAAGAAAGATTGGAGGTGGTTTTTTAAACCTTCTTTATTTTCACAAGTGCTTACATTGTTTTTATGAAAACATAATCAGTTAAAAAATAATATTTTCTCTTTGGGAAAAAATGATGCATTCAGTTCTTTGAGGCAGGGGGTGGTGATAATTTCATTCTCTACCAAACTTGAAGATTTCATTGTAAAGAACAAATTTGAGCAAGAAGGAGCATGTGCTATTTTGTTTTTCTTTAAAAATGGCTGATATAAACCTGAGTTCTATTACATGTCTGCATCATAAAATAAGACTGCATATTGATTTGATGGATTTTAGTTTTTAGATTTCTGATTTGAGAATGTATACTCTCCCCAAATTTGAATAAAATCTGTGCAACACTCATTGGTATGTACAGAACACCATCTCCAAAACTGAACTTCCCCTTCCACACACAACATCTTAGAATATTCTAAAATGTATAATATTCATAAATTAATGTAATTAATTTCCCTCACTCTAATAATACTCCTATATTTTCTTCCTCTTCCTTGTTAACTTTCTCTTCTCACTGTTGCTGTTGAGCATTCACAGGGAAACATTTGGATGGAATAAAAAGAAATTCAGGTTAGACAACTTGAACTTGAGTCATGTCTCTTCCACTTAACAAGTGAATGACCTTGAGTATCAATTAACCTTTCATGTAATTGTCTCAGCTTCCTCATCTGCAAAGCAAGGATAATAACACTTGTTTTAAATGCCTCGTTGCGTGGTTGTGAGGATCAAATTATAGGATATACGTACAATATAAAAGTAGTGTACAAGAAAAAGGTATTACTGTGATTATTAATATCAGCTTTAGTAGGTTCAGGGAGGCTGTTAAAGATCATGTGTTACCCTTTGGCTGCCTTTATCTCAGAGAACAAAAGATAAAACATTGAGAATTTTGGAAATTAAGGTATTAGGAACATAGGGAGTCACAACCATCTGAACAATAATGTAACAAGAAGGTTGGAGAGAAATATAAACTATGAATGCATATGCATGTAGGTATGAGAAATTGAATTGCACAATAAATGAATCTGTGCACATCCTCCTTGGCTGTGGAGATTGCCAAGACAAGTTTTTTTAGTTTGTATCAAAAATCCCATGTTACATAATTTATTTTTTTCTCTGTGTCTTAAGAAAAATTGAGTTCATAACGACAGGATATTATGTGGGTACTGCTCTGTGGTACTAAAGAGGGACTTAGTCTTAAAGCCAACATTTCAATAGATTCAGCCCAACAAATATCATTTGTTTAATGACTGTGTGCAAGGCATTGTACTTGGCAGGTACAGAAACCACTAAAACAAATAAGACATAATCCCTGGGAAAACATACATTCGGAAAGGTAGATGATCCAGATACACAAATAAATATGATGTAAGGAAAGAAAGAGGCAAGTGCATAATAAGGATAGAAATAAAATGCCATGGGCTTCAAAGGAGGGAGGAGTCGATTTGGTTGATTCAAAGTCCAAAAGCTTTTTAGAAAGGCGGAGTGAGTGTGAGATACTGATGTGAGTCGCTGGGTGTGGCTGCCAGATAGGATCATCCTAGTGGCACCTGGCATGGGCCTCACAGGTTTGGGATGAGGAGAAATGAAGGAAGAATTCATTCATGCACTTATTTGAAATTCATGTGAGCGCCTTGATGGCCAGTCATCGTGCAAGGAGCTGAGCACATATGGTGGGGAGCAAATCTCACCTGAGCTATCGTTAGGGAGTAAGACCAGAGGAATGCAAGCACGAGACACCCCTTTAATCGGCTGGGGGTGGGGGTTGTATGGAGACAGGATGTGCTCAGTGGCCTGAGGAATAATGACATGCTGAAGAGGACACAGAATAACTAGTTGAAAACAAAAGATGTTTTGGACAGTGGGATGAAATATCCAGAAACAGGTTTTGAACGTTTAACCTGACAACAGAGTTCAGATTGAGGTGAGGTGATTTAAATGCCGGGTGCGTCGTAAGGACTTTCCGTATCATAAATGTAAAATGGCTTATTTTATATTCTTTCATTTCATTCTCACAATGGCACTTTGAGGTAGGTGTGACAATTCTAATTTTAAAGATGAGGAAAATGAAACTCAGAAAAATAAAATGACTTATTCAAAGCTCTAGAGTCGATAACCAGAAGTGCTGGAATGTCAACCCTGGTGTTGACTCCAAAGTCTGTGATCTTGAACTCTGCCCTCTACTGAACCCCAGGGAGAAAGAAGCAAGCAGAGGGAAGTAAACTGTCATCCGTGACCCTCAACACAGACCAGGTAGTGTCACTGCATCCTGTTCACTCATTTTCACAAAGGGGATATGGTGAGAAACTATGCAGTTCATTCATACATTATTCATTGATTCATTCCATCAACAAATCTTGATTATGTCAAGCACAGCACTAAGTGTTTTAAGATGCAAGATGGATAAGACAGAATTTTTTGCTTTCAAAGAGCTTAAAACTTAGAGGAGGAGACATTTGGATAAACAGGCCAGTCAATGGCCTTGAGGTCAACACTATGGTAGCAGTGAAGGAGAGGGTCTACGAGAATAATGGGAGACCCCAGGAGGCATGCTGAAGAAGCAGCTTCCAGTACGAAATGGAAATGATAAGGAGGCACTAGGGCAAAGCAGTGATGGCAAATGAGATGGACACAGAGGCCGAGAGCCTGGGGGATATGGTCAGGCCGGTGACCAGTTCGCTATAGCTGCCTCATAGGTGTACCATGGTAGTGAGACGTAAGTTCTAGAGAGACAATGGAAATTACGCCTACATATTACTAATAGGTATGTAACTTTAGCCAAGTCTTTAAACAATATATTACAAATGCTTTAAAATATTCATAATTTGATTTCATATCTGGGACCCTTTTGCAAAATTCCATTAAAGGAGATAACTTTGAAATGTAGGCATAGACTTATGCACAAAGTTATTCACTGAAGTTTTATTTATAATAACAAATTTTATAAACAAACTTCTTAACATCATAGGGACAATTCAGCCAATTATGTATAACTGTGATACACATACACTCTCTCTCTCACACACATACACATACATATATATAAAATATATTATTGTGATACATGATTGATATATTACAGAGCATCAACCAATCCAAATTATTCATGGGTTCCAAATTTTCAAATTGGTCTACTCATTAACAATGATTCGTAACCCCCAAACCAATACCCACGATACTTTGCAGTCATTCACAGACATACAGAGAGCCGCAAACTTTTGAGTCACGAGAGACACACATTCTCAGCTGAGGTTACAGTGGTGTTCTTCTGCCTCCTCATACAGTAAACAAGTGTGCTTTAACTTTGATGGCACATTTTTCACATTTTTGTGCTTTTTGTTGGTGATTTTGCTCTTTAAAATGGCCTCTGAGAGTAGGACTGAGATGCTGTCTAGTGTATCTTTGTGCAAGAAGGCTGTGGTGTGCTTTCCAGAGAAAATAACGTGGTAGATAAGATTTGTCCAGGCATGAATTACAGAGCTGCTGGCTGCGAGTTCAGTGTTAACGAGTGAACAAGATATATAAAATAAGGAGTCTTTAAGTAGAAACACGCATGAAACAAGCTTGCCTATTTATAGATTGATGAAAATGTTGTGACCAGAGGCTCATAGGAATCAAACCCTTTATTTCTCCTAGGAGCAATGCTTCAGTATTCAGTAATTCAATGTCAATAGCAACTTTATAGAACATAAGTAGCTCAGAAAATGACCGTGTGTGTGTGTACACATGTGTGTGTATTAACACATACATACATGTGTGCGTGCATGTATATATATAAATACACGCACACACAGACACACACAGACACACACATCACCCAAATACTAATTTTATATATATGGGCTGTCGGAAATTATGGCTGGATTTTTTCCAGACTGTGTGTGTGTGTGTGTGTGTGTGTGTGTGTGTGTGTGTGTCGTCATAGGATAATAATGTCTTTATCATCTTTATAATATCCTGCATCCCCTATCCTACGTCAATTCAGAATACAACAAAAATGGAAACACTTAAAGTTGAGAGCCTTTTTGTTTTAATGACATATTAATTTCATAATGAAAGAATAATGCAGCTAAATAGCAGTTAATTTAGATTTTAATTCACCTTGAGATAGACAGGGTGGATAGTGCTAGACGGCTCTTATTTGATACTGTGTGTGGACGAAGCCAAGGGCTGGAATTGCCCCCTTAACCATACCCTGTGAAGAAGGCTGAGACACAGGATGTCCCCTAAGATCATTCTCCTTTATCCTCACACTCCTCCATAAATTACCTCAGCCCTTACTGACGTCACGAAGAGGAGTCGATGAGTATCTCAACTACCTAATTGTTTATATCTCTTGGACAAAGTCCGTGTGGGAAAGGTGATGTATGGAAGGGCTAATTTGGAATATTTCAAGAGAAATATCATTCTTTGTCTTGGGGCATGCATATGGAAGGCCTCTGAGAAATGGACTGGAAAATAAAAATTAGCTGGCTGGGATAAAGCCCAGAAAACATGTGCATACACACAGTTTCTGAAGGCTGTACATCCAACTCAGCCCACGGTAGCAGGATTAATCAAAGGATTCTTTCAAGGTCCCACCACATGGGCACAGGCAGTAGAAGGAGATTCAGTAAGTTCTTCTAACTATCTACTTTGGATGTTCTTTATTCTTGTTTATCTGTGCTACAAACATTCTGATGGTGGTTGTATGGCTAGGATTCGGATGCCCTGGTTTGTGTTAACAATAGGGAATCTTGACCATGAAACCACACTGTGTAAGAGAAACCTTCACAGCAGTCTGTGCACGAGATAGCTCATAGGAATAAAATGAATTGACTTCCTTTGTGTTGCCCCTTTTGGGGGAGTGCACCAGTTTGCAGGCAGAATTTGGGAAAGCCTGCTTCTGGGAGCAGATATCTAAGAGGGGATTCCCTCTGTCATTTTTATTCAAATTATTAGCATAATTCCTCAAGCACAGACTTTCTAAGATACCTTGAGTTATTTATTAATATTTAAAGAGGTTATTTGGCATGAAGCATGGAGTATAACTCTTAAAAGGAGCTGACAGCAGAATACATTTGTTAACTAGAAAGACATGTCTAAACTTTGCCAAAAGAAATACTGTGTGCAACATGCACTCTTGGAGGGAAGGGTTGTTTTTTCTCTGAAAGTTGAGTAAGTGTGTGTGTGCCTGCGCACACATGTGAGAGCGACAGAGACAGAGACAGAGAGACAGGGAGACAGAGAGGAGAAAGAGATGGTTTCCCCTCAGTTTCTACTTGCACACCCCACTCCTGTGTCTTGGACCCATTTCTGAACGAAACACTGATGATGAAGGGAAACACTTCGAACAGCCACAGAGACTTGCCCTCTCTGTGGTCTGGGGCAATCTTTTGTTCCAGAATTTCACAGGAGACCACCCGCCCCTATTGTCCTCCCATGTAACTTGTTTATGTTTTGTTCATTTTCTTCATTTTTAACGAGGTGATGAATAAACGTGATTTACAAGGAAAAAGGGACTGTCAGGGCTAGAGACTGGAGCCCTCTGTTCATTCATACACCAGGTAAGGTATAGTACCAGCAGGCAAAATGCAAATCTGTCTGTCAGTCATCACGGATTTGGCCTGGGGGGAGAACCCAGTTAGGTGAAAGTAGCTCATTTTTCCTCCCTGCTCCTTCACTCCTGGGCCCCTTCGGAGGGGGAGCTAGAAAGCTAGTTACTGATTGGTTTCCTTCCCCAGACCACTGGCTACCACCCTTGATAACTTGTTTTCCCCTGCAAGCTTCATAATACCATGTTTTTCAGCATGCAGTGTACACCTTCTAGAATGGCAATCGGCAAATCAATGCAAGTCCATACTCCATGTATTTGTTGGATTGGGAATGGTCTCAGAGCTATCAGGGCTGTCAAAATCAAGCATAGCTTATAACGTCTAGGGATTCACGCTTGGGTGACAGAACCATAAAAATAAAAGCAAGGAAATGCTTCCTATAAAAACCAGGAAGGCGGTTCCGTTTGAAGGGCAGGAATGGCTCCATTAGGATGGGGCACAGTGAGAGACAGGCTTTGGGCTGAGGGGTGAGCATGAAGCAATTGCCCACCTTATAACAATTCAGTAAGTGCTATTCAAAAGCTAAGTACAATTCAGGATAGTTGAGGCCATCGGTTAGGGGAATGGGACCAGCCCTAAAGGTACCTCTCAGGTGCTGGCATCGTCCTGGTTCTCGCCCAGAGTCTTGGATACGTGAAACTTCCAGTAGACGTTTTACGTACACATGCATCTATATGGAAATTACATTCCAATCAACGTGTAAAAGTTTTAAATTAGACTTTTCAAAAGACTTTAAAATATTTAGTAAGGTTTCACCCCAACACTGTTTCTACTTCCAATAAATCTTAGTGATTAAAAAAAAAAATCCCTCCAATTTTCCTGAACTTTGCTGTGGAAAAGTCTCACCAACTACCGTAATACAAACTTCTCTCACGAGTGGGGGGGGGATGGGGGAGGGGGTTGGAGTAGGGGGAGGAATTTAGGAGGTAGATTTAGAGAAAAATAGTTTATCTAGGGAACCCACAAGACTTCCTGGGGCTACGACTTTCTATAAATAGAAAACAACATTGAACAACTCAAGGCAGCAGGTCAAAATAAATATATAGTAGCTTCTCAAACTTTGACCTTGTACGTGTTAGAATAACCAAACAGCACTCAATGAAAGTATTTTGATTTGTTTTTCAGTTTGCCAATGGACTTTTTCTTTCTACTAGGCTGTAAAGTCCTGTTAGAACCGAGGCCAACAGAGACATTTTGGTAGTGGAATTCTTTTTTATTTTCATCTATTACGGATGCTTCTCACCGCAAGTCCGGGTCCATTTGGGATGTAATCTAATCTTTTTAAATACCTGATAAACAGAAGTGAAACGCTTCTTGGATGCAACAGAGGTGGGACAGGTTTGAAGAGCTTGCACTCTCCTTCTTTTTACGTGTTCATGCAAACATAGGGGATGGCTAGAGAATCAAGCAAGTAGGTTAGAAATTCTGTTCTGAGTTCCCCCACCCCCCAGCATGGTGCGTGATGTTTTCTGAAGATAAGTTTGTAAAATCAGAGCAACCGTTTGAAAAACCCCAGTGTAAAAAAAAAAAAAAAAAAGACAGCATTGGACTGCTCTGTTAAAGGTGAAGTTTGTGGACCCAAAGATGCTGTCAGAATCCAAGGCAGTGGGAAGACTTTCCTTGGCGTCCTGAATGTGAACGTGAGCGGATCGCCTTTAATCACTACCTAAACTGGCACAAAGAAAGGGCAAGGCTTTCTGAGTGACAAGAAGGAGGTGCTCTTTTCTTAAACCAGGATTACCATGTAGTTCCTTAAGAGAAGCCAGGGTGAAGGTAAAGGAAATACAGTTTAGTGTAACATCCCTTAATTATTTACAGATGTTTATGGAACTCCTAGTTGTGTCATCTGTTCAGCAGGGGAAAGAACATAAATGGAAAAGCAAGGATCGTATCCCTCGGTCTGCTATCAATTAAATCATCAAAACAAAATTATCATTCAAATTACAATGTATCATTTCACTTTTAGAATGTATGGGGGACACCCCCCCCCCATGAAACAGAAATCTGTAAACCATCAAAGCAACAAAGCAACATTAAAGTTCAATAAGCAGTTTGTTCATGCATGTTTTAATCTAGTTAAAAAATGGAAACCATGCTCACGTGATCAAAATAACACTTGCGTCAAAGGAGTCTTTGAGGTTCAATCCAATGAGACAGGCAAACGATTTTCATGAAACCCCAAAATATTTTCAAGAGGAGAAAGGGCTCCCTAGGGATCTGAATACAGTGGCATTAGTGGAATTTCAATGTGGGAAAGTATCTAGCAATAAGGCAAGGTTATTAGACGGAGAAAATATCAAATGTTCAACTTCTAAAAGTGTTCTCTTCAATGATTATGTAATTGAGAACTGTTTTTTATTTTCTATTAATACTTAGATTCTATTGTTTCCTATCATGCATATGCTAAGCTTGCTTTGTATTAAGTCCTGTGTTATTGTGTCTTGCCATGTTAAAGTAATTATCTGTCTCTACAAAAGAGATTTATTACCTTCATGAATCTGACCATACACACATCTTAAATAAATTAATGAACTGACAAACAAAGAGTGCCCCATCATTCTAAGTAGCTGACAACATTTAAAAAGCAGTTACATTGCAGTGGCAAATGTTTTAAAGAGATGGGCACTTTTAAGAAGAGTAAAGGAAATTATTTTGTGAGTAGTCTTTTCGGCAAGTATCCTGACTGTATCTAAAAATTAATCAACGATCAATGCTACAACTAATTTTACTAGAGCCCCGTGTTGTTAAAGTACCTTGAGTGATTTTCTACCAAAAGACCATGTCAGCCTGCTGTTTCTCAAGAAGCAGTTCTCTGGATTGGCTTAGTAACTTTATCCAAAACATACTGACTAGTTTGATTTAGTAATTTGAGACCAGGTGTGTGGATTTTATTAAAGATGAAAAAAAGATTATTTATTTATAGAAATGTGTAAAGTATTGGCAAAGAAAACAAACACTAGATACCTTTAAGCAAAAGGAGTTTGCTTCGATAAAAAACTAAATACAAGACAAGCTTGTATTTCTTTTAGAACGACATTGTTGTCACATGTTTTTAATTTGAAAGTTAAATGTCGACTAATACTTCACACTGCCAAATTATCTTTCATTCCCCTAAAGGATAGAAATAGGGTCCATGTCTCCTTATTTGTCCATATTCTTTTGAATTTTTAAAAATTAGTGGAAGTGGAAAAGTAAACTGAAAGTTCTTGACTGAAGAATTATTTTTTTACCTGATTTGACCATAACGGAAGTACAGGCAGATGTACACAGAATTTTCTATCGGCTGGATTGCTACTATGCTACTTCTTCTTCACATAGCAGGTAAAGGAGATTATTTCCTTATTAAATATTAGGTCAACAAAATAAATACAGCAAAAATTCAGCCCATCACAGCATCAGGGATGTCTCATTTCTGTGCTGATGAACCAGCACAGGAAATAGCAACAATGCACAGTGCTAGGCCTCATGGATCAAAAAAGTATTAAAAACTTCCTGAGGTGAGTGGGCTCTGCAAGATTTTATATCTAAGCAGTCTCAAACATTCATTTTTAGAGTTGGACAGTTTTTTGTTTTTTGATTTTCTCCCCTCATGAACAAGGCTCTTAGGAAAGATGTGGGACTTGATTCCAAGAGAACTTCTAAAGAAAATGTCACTAACAACAGTCGTTCCTCCAGCACACCAGTGCCTTCACAGTCGTGATTTCCTGAGAATGGTCAACGTGTTTTGAACCTGCCAGATTATGTTTGAGGATTTAAAATGTATTTGATGTAACTAATTAATACATCAGAGCCACATGCCAGAGACCAACTTTCTAGTAAAGAAAACGCTCACGTCCTCCTACTGAAATATATTTTCCCCTGGGCCACTTGGCGAGTTTTAAAGTTTTTGCTCCAATAGATTGGCCAGACATTTTTGATTCAACTCCTAATGGATTTATGTGGTGCTCTCTACTTAAAACTCAAAACTAAATACTTAACCATTAACTTAACCCCCCCACACACACAAATTGTTGTATATTTAATTTAAAAGTACAATTTACCTAATGATATTGAAATATTCACTAATACATGCCTGTTACATCTTTTCATAAATCTCTGATACTAGGTCTTGAAGTGTAAATTTGTAATGTTTCTATGCATTAAAATGTATACTTGTATTGTATCCTTATCATCGTATCATCATCATGACCACCATCATCATAACTGAACTCTTCCAAGTACTTATTGTGTGCAATGCCCTGGGTTAAGTACTTCTGGATATCATTTCATTTCTCTATCTAGCTCTTACGTCCGAGAAAATGTCATTAACATCAGCATCTGATCAGAAATATCTTAATGTCAAGGTAGCTCTTGGTGGGCGATTTCATCTAGCAACACTGGTCAACATGTTTAATGTTGCTATGTAAATCAATGGAGAAAATACCTTAATAATTTTGTTTTCTTTTTCTTTTTGGTGCCCAGCAGAAAAAAAAAATAAATTTATTGGTGGGAGAAAGGGGGTGGGAAAGCAGGAGGGTGCAGATAACTGCATTTGGAGAAGATAGAACAGACGTCTCTATTTAGAATGGAAGGGATAGCATTATTTTCCAATATGATGTTTATTTTCATTAAAACTTTCTCTTTATGCGTACAAGAATGAAATATATTGTGGGTGTTATTTTAAAGGAACGTTCAACAATTGTACTACCCGCAGAAATTTCAAAGTGCACCAAAACGGGGTATGCTGACACATGTTTTAGAATTGCATACATTTTTCTTTCCGACTGCAAGTTATTTCCTTAGAAAGGAGACAGTCTGAAGTCACCAGTCTTTTCTTCAAACTGCGTGCATTTCCATTTTGATTCTGTTGGGTAACAGGAGAAAGACAGCACCTGAAAAACATTCAAATTTCATTTTATCTTTCCTATCATTTGATACTGCTCCATTCTTCTAGGAATTCACTTTTGGTTTTTGTTGTTGTTGTTGTTGTTGTTGTTGTTCTTTCGCAAATGAAATAATTTTTAGTTGAGTGGGCCTAATTTTAACCCTTCTGCAAAAAAATAGACCTCTTTAATTCCCTCAACTCACCTTCTTAAAAATGTTGATTTAATATTTATTGGAGAGATAAAATGTTATTACTGAACATAGTTTTTCTGTTGCTATAATTTCCTGATATAAATCTCACTGCATATAATTTTCCAAAATTCCTATTTTCCCTCTTCCCTCTCTTTATTTGACTATTTTTGCCTCCTAATGATTCTTCATAAATATTCTTGGATAATAAGATACCACGTAGAGGTAAATAGGCTTTAATTAAACTCTTCTCCACCACAGGGATGGGGGCGAACATTAACTGTATCCCAGGTCATGGAAGAGAACCCTTTCCTGAAGTTAGTTGCTTCTGGAATGAGTGCGTGCAAACACTTCGCCCTCTCTCACACATGTACCATTTCAACACTCCAGGAAGAGTGCTTTCCAAAAAGCCAAGCTTCGCCAGGACCCTTTCAATATGTAACTTTATTTGAACGTCCTTTGGATAGAAAGGAGTATTGCTATCCCTTTTCGAAGAGCTCAGAGCAAATACAAATGCTCGGTTAAAGGGTCCTTCCACGTCAGAACCCTGTTGTGTATCAGAATCGAAACTCCGCCTGAACGATTTAAAGAGGTTGTCATTAAAAAGATGTTTTTTCCTTTGTAAGAGTTTCAAAGGGGTCCATCGTGCCTGTTTGAGTTCTACAAAGCAGTAAGACTCTTTCAGAGAAAACGTGTCATCTAGAGAAGAAAAGGAAAAGGAAAATAAAAACTGTTCCTTTAAGATAGAGAAGATCTTTGCAGGGCAGTCCTAACCCATTCAAAAGGATGTAGGTGTAGAGAATTAAAGACGGTTTCACTTAGAAAATTAGAGGAACTAAATCCTTAATTGTAGGAACAAATTATCCAATGTATTTTTCTATTGCAAAAAAAAAAAAAGCATAAGCAAGTCAGAAAGTAATGTAAACTGCTATTCAATAGACACTGATGATGTTTGTGATACATTTAATAATTCTACAAAGAGTACCACCTATTTGTGAGAACAGCTGAAATAGCCCAGAAATGCATTAACTTCGAGGGAAAATTGGACATCACAGTTACTTAATAAGGGTCATTTTCCATAAACTAAGTCATTTACCTTTATGTTTTCTTGCAGAGAGAAAAATTTTAAACCAGCTGAATTTGCCTACATGCAAACAGCTCTGAGAATAGAAGTTATTTTTTTTTTTTTAAGGGGAAATTCAGTCGGCCAGTAGAGAAACAAGTATAGCGTATTTTTTTCCTTCTTCTTAGCTTTCCACAGGTCATCCATCACGAATTTTCCCTGGTACTTTGCCGAAGCAGAGGGAGAAATGTGTGACTGTGGATCTACCGATAGGAGGGTTCCTGTACCTGCACATTTTAATAAGTCATCTAAACACAGCCAGAAGGAAACCCAAACTTTGTGTTTTTACCTCATCTGTGATTGTAGCTGACATCAGAGTGTTTTGGCTGAATGTCTCATGTATCTCAAATAGGACTCATGTGTATTAAAAATGAGATGACATAGTTCAAACTGAATACCCTTAATATATTAATAAATTAACAAAATTAATTTATATTTTGGCAATTGCTCTAAGTTGTGTTTTTCATCTTTATTTATTTATTTATTTATTTTTACATCTTAGTCCCATTGAAATAACTCTGGGGCTTTACCTACAGTACTTTCCGTGTGTTTCTATGTCTTCTCTTTTCGTACTATTTGGTATTCACAGTTATGAATTAGTTCATCAAAACAGTATCATTGGCAGGTACTGTGATAGACTTTTCCATATTTTCAGATGATAAAAAATTAGGATATGCACCCAAAGTCCATGAGCAAAATGTGCTACAAAGAAAGACAAGAGTTAAAAGCAACCAGTTTCTAATTCATTTCTCGAATCATTCGCTGCCACTGTTTCTGAAAGTGGTCCAATGCTTCAAGCTTGTAGTTTTCTCCCAAAACCTGCTATGGCATATTTATATTTTGTCTCTAAGAGGCTGATGCACTTTTACAAGCGGAAAGTGGAAATTTTAAATATGTTTAATTTAGCTCAGGAAACAATTACTGAGTACCTATTATATGCAAGCACTTTTCTAGACACAGCGGGTCACACGTGACCAAGACATGGCCTTTTACCTTATGGAGCTTATACTATAGAAATAAACACACGGAAAGAAATATCCAGAAACATGTGGGGCATACCAGCACAAAGAGTGAAGATGTTGCAGATCTGAGCAGGCGTTTGGAAGAAGGGTCACCTAACACGAGTCTTGCAGTCCTGATGCATTGCTCTCTGTGAGATGTTGTAGGATGAGTCTGGAGAAGTTGATGGGGTCAAGTTCTTCAGCGAACCTACTTCATCATATAAAGAAACAGATTTTTGCCAGTGTCTAGAGGCTTTAAGCAATAGAAATGCTTAGTTTCCCAGCTCATTCTAGAGTTGACTTAAAGGGACACTGTCATAAGAGGGCACATAGGGCAGCAGCATGATGAGGAAGAGATGACACCACAATGGGGTCTGTAGACAGGAGCATGGGCGTAACGTGGGAGTAGAATCTCAGGCCCCACCTAAAACCTACTGAATCAGAATCTGTTTTAGCAAGATCCCTGGTTATTCAGATGCCCATTAAAGTTGAAGAAGCACTGATCTAGACTGAGTGGGACTAGACAGTGGGTTAGATTTTGAGAGTTATTGGGAAGGGGAGCAGGCATGAGGGGGTCTTACAGGTCTTTCATTAGAGGCCAACACAGTAATGAACCATAGACATTGACACAAATGTCATTTGTATTCCAAGACTGGAGAAACGGGATCTCAAACACATAGCTTAGCAAATACAGAGCAGGTGACAAGAAGATCTAGGAGATGATATTTTTAATTTTTAGCAAAGCAAAAATGGGAAATAACTGGGAAATTCAAACAGAAATGTCTGCTGGAAATTTGGATCTACGTATCTGTTGATCTGAGGAAAGGCCAGGGTAGAGATAAAGACGTGGAAGTCACCAATCTGTTTTTAGTTGTTAAAATCCTGATAGGAGGACATGGTTACGTGGGGAGAATATGTTGACTTCGAAGACCAAAGAGATGCAGAATTCCTGAGAACAACACTGAAAGAGCAAAAGAAACCAAAAGAAAAAAAAAAGAAACAGTCAACAGGAAGAGAATGTTTCAGGAGAGTGTGTTCAACGAATTCCAGTGCAGCGGGCTTCCAGGAGATTTACGGCCATTGGATTTGGCAACCGTTCTAGTTCGAAAGCTGGAATATTAATTTCTTAAGGAGACTCAAATTTACAGTCTTCTGCTAGCTAGCTCATATGACTTTTATAAGTGAAATAGAAATCATTACTGAGTCTGAGTCAAAAAGGCAGTCTCTCGTGGTGGTTTTATTCATTATTTAATTTTCTCTCTGGCATTGAAAATCATATCGCCATTCAGTGGGGTTCCCCAAGATGAGCACCTGAGGAATCCAGGTGCAATGTAGCACAGTAGCCCTAAATCTCTTGGGGAGTAAGTCACACTCTAAAGTCTAATTTCCCAGCAGATCAGCTGGCGGCGAAGGACTAGTTGTAGGTAGTGTGATCCTGAGTATGGGATCTGCAATCAGGGAACTCCGTAGTCAAAACCCATCTGTGTCAATCACTAGCCATGCTACTTTTTCTCTCATTTTGTTCATCTGTAGAATGGGACTAAATGTGTCTGGAGAGTCATTGAATTGTTTAAATGCGATTATATACAGAGGGTGCCAAACACATGTATGCACAATTTAAGGAAAAAGAGTGTATTAAAATTGTAATACTCAATATTACCAATAATGAAAGATCAATACAAGTCACATTTGACTTCTGCAATTGTAAGAGGTGCTTAAAGTGGTTACTATTAGTATTTATGTAATACATAGATAACATCGCTTAAAATGTGTATATGCAGGGGGGTTCCCTGGTGGTGCAGTGGCTAGGCTTCAGCGCTCTCAATGCCACGGCCTGGGTTCGATTCCCAGCCAGGGAGCTACCCCCCCCAAAAAAAATGTGTATATATTTTTTGGCATTCCCAGTCTCTCTCTCTCTCTCTCTCTCTGTGTATAAATACATGTGTGTATATGTGTATGTATATGTATATATATATATATATATATGTGTGTGTGTGTGTGTATACATATGTATTTATACACACAGACACATATGTAGAGAGAAAGAGAAAGTGAGGAGGAGAAAGATGTCCTACAATAAGGCAGACTCAATTCCACCCCTGTGGGATCACACTTATCCTGTCATTTTTACCAAAAGGTAAATATAATTAAGAAGTTTCTTATCTCATCTGGAAATTATAGAAAGTTACAGATTGCGTGATTATCAGGGAGGCAGCATAGGACTTCAGAAAAAGTACTATTAATTTATATTAATTTATTATTTATAAAATTAATAAATATTAAGAATTTAGAAAACAATGGAAATCAGCTTCATAACTAATTGGATGAGCAATAGTCATTTGTCTCACACATATGTAGCACATCCATTATAGATCAAGTACTTGGATAGGAAGAACAGAATGTCAGTTATATAAAGGAAAGGATTTTGCTGGTTTAACTTACTGCTATAGCTTAGTATGTAGTAAGAATACTCAAATATCTATGTTTACTTGGGTCTTTAAGAGTTTTAGGTTTTAGCTGTAGAGCCAAATGACTACAGATTTTAATGTTTTCATCTATAAAATGTCATTGAGGGTCCTTTCCTGCTCTGAGACTCTATAAATTTACAGTCATGGACAAAAATAAAAGAGAGAAAACTGAATATATAAATTAGAATAAGAACATTTAAATTGTCCATGTAGTTCATATAATTTTTTATTAAGTCAGTGGGACTGAGATGCCATTAGTAGTTCATATAGTGATAGATTTTTACTGATCAATCAATTCACTGAATATTCAGCAAATATTTTATGCCCCTACTATGTGCTATGCACTGAGAAGTGGTGAACAAAGTTGATACGGGCTTTGCCCTCTTCTATTTCCCTGTACCCAATTCCATAAGATGTGAGATGTCTGGCAGTGGAATAGCCTGTAATTTGTTGCCATGTAGAGCATGAATTAAACTAATCTACAATAGAGTTCGTCTCTTGCCACTGAATGTTACCAAAAGACAGCAGTTTGCAAAAGGTGAATTAATACTAGAATAATTGTCTGAGATAAACAAAATAGATTAAAGTCCACCACTGTGGTAGCATCAGCAACCTGACCAAGTAGGGAGAAAATATGCAGGGAAGCAGAGAAGGCAAAGGAGAAGTAAATAAAACCACACAGAGGTGAAATCACAAGGGCAGTGAAAGAGCAGGGGTGACATAAGTCACGCTGACAACCTACTTGGACTGAGCCTGATCCAGAAGAATGTCTTTGCAAGCAACAGGTTTAAATCCCGTGGGCTGTTGGTGAATGTTTAGTTGTATGTCCTGGTGTCTGGTGATAACCCCTCACATGCATCCCGGAAGATATTCATCACCATGTGTATAAGTCTTTCAATAATTTATCAGCCTTCCCTTTATTTATGGATGTTATTTCATTATATGTTTAGAAATACCACCTCATAACTAATTCCTACTGGTTGTGTTACTATTTATTTAATTTTTGTCACAGTATGAGGATATTTGAATGTGTTCTTTAAAACTTTGGTTTAATTTTGAAATGTGATTATAGTTTCCTATTCCTACATATTTTCCCTTTTTAGAATAACAATTAGTACATATCATTTAATTTGTATAAATTTGTCCCTTAAAAGATGTTAAAGAATAAAAATGAATTAAAAAAAAACATGTTAAAGAAATTCTTTAACATCAGGCATTGGTACTAATGATTTTACTCTTATTTTTGATATAATAACATGTATGTATTTTTAATTTATCTTTAATTAGTTTAAGTTTTTCAACAATTTAGTATGAACATACACTGTTTTAGCAGATGTTTACACACAAAAATAAAGTCATAATTCTCTGAAACATTAGCACTTTTATAGTGTAACTCAAAATGTTTTTATATGTATGGTTAAAAAAGTGATAGAGTGAAAGTGCCTATTTGTATGCATAGTTGCTAATTAATGTTCCTTATACTGAAAGTAATTCATAAATGTGTACATATTGACATGTATTTAGTATAGGCAAGCCGATGTAAATAAATCTATTTAACCATATGTTCAGCAATCAATACATATTGTCTTCTAAGTACTAAAAAGAAAAGCCTAAAATGTCCTGTCACCTGCTTACAAAGTATTTTAAGGATATTAAAATGCTGGTTCTTTATTCTGGGATCATTAAGCCTGAGGGACAGATATATTTCTATCTTTTTCAAGACCCTGTATCCATATTGTCTTCACAGAACTTCCACTAGGCCATTGTAAAATCTGCAAAAAGGTAGGAAATCCTATTTTTCCTGTCTTGCAGAAATTTTGAAAAGGATTTTTTTGGTATTTCTAATTGAATTTTTAAATGTACACGAGTGTAAATGCAAAATGAGCATATTTGCTAATAAAGTTTGAAAACTTGATTTTTGAATCACATTTTATACTTTAACATGAAGGAAAATTTGTCTCCTGATTTTACAGCAATTTATTCAACTCTAGAAGTAAAATAACGCAAATCATCTTTAAAGATCCTCACGTCACTTAGAAAGAACGATGTGGAATTTAGATTTCATCGTGGAGTTGTCCCGTGTGCTAGCTTTTTCAATCATCTCTACTTTAGGGAGTTCCCAATTACCACAGCATAAAAAATTCTCTATGCACTAATTAATATTACTAAAGTATTTAATTATTAATGATTAGAATGCTAAAAATAAAAACACATTTTTTGCTGTTCTATTACTATTTGGTTTTAGGACATGAAGAAGAAAGTAGTATACTCATTGCTTTGGAAGGATGTAATATTAATAGGCAACAAAAAATAAGCAGAACTACTCAACTTTTTCTTTCTCACTTATATCAAGGAGCATGATCTTCAAACTGGAAATGAATGTTAGAACAAACATTGTTAACAGGGTACTGGACACCAGAATAGATGAGGACATAATAGAAAAGTACCCAGTACTTTCAATGAGTTCAAGTCTCCTTGTGAATAATGTCTCATCTGCTACATGAACTTGCAGATGTGATGATGAAACTAGTTTCAGTATTCCCGAAGAAATCATGGACCACAGGAGAGGTGCCAAAAGGCTGTAGATGTGAAACTATCCCAAATCTCTCAAAGGGATAAAAGCAGATCGCATCAACTATATGCTGGCTAACTTGTCAGCCCCCAGTCAAATGCATGATTGTATTTTCAAAGAGATGGCTTATACATAAATAGGGGGGGAAAGGCAGTAATTATTAGCAGTCTCATGAGTAACCTAAAAAAAAAGGTTGACAAATTAACCTCATTTCTGAATTTCATTGGAGATCACTATTAACTAAAATGGTGGTCAAAAATCACAACATGAACACAAAGTATTAATAGTATGGTATTTCAGATGTTAAATGTATTTACTGATTCAGGATAGATGATAATTTAAATGTCAAGAACCATGTGACAAAGACTTGGGGTTTTTAATTGCCAATGAACAGTATTAGCCAGTTGGATGGCAATGATGCTAAAACAGTGACAACACTGTGGTGTCTTTTAATGTCAGGTGAAGGAAAACAGTGTTATCATTGCACCTGCAACTGATCAGAGCTCATCTTGACAATTCTCGTTTCCGTTGTTTGGACACCAAACATTTGGAAGATATGGTCAAATAGGAACCCACACAAACAAGGGTGACCAACCAGGCTGATAAAGGGGTATTTCGATCACAGGGGCAAGCCACTGAGTTGTTTTCAATAATGTAAGGAAAACTACCTGGTAGTGAATAGATCGTTTTGAGCAGATCCAGAACAGATCCAGGAACAATTGGTGGATAATGTAGAAAGCCAGGCAAGGAGTTTCTTTCAATCGGGTACACCAAAAACTAACTAACCAAATAAGTAAGTCCACCAGTCTTAGGAAGCAATCATCTTCCTGTCTCTGAAAGTATTCAGGGAGAGACTGAATAGAACCAAGGGGTTTATTCTACATTGCTTGGGCAATTGGTTGAGGTTTTAGATTCCTTTCCATTCTATGATTATTTGACTCTAAGTATTTCTATTTGCCACTGAGTATCTTTGGATACCAAAACAAAAGAAAACAAACAAACAAATGAACAAAAACAAAAAAGTGGTAAAAGAAAGAAAGACAAAGTCTCTTGAACAGGTTCTAAATATTTAGAGAAGTATCTTGAATATAGTAGTTTTCATTGCCATGAAGAAATGCAGGCAGATGTCATCATACAATATATCCCAAAAACAAAAGCTTTATTTGAGCATTCGTCTTTGGCATAGGCACAACATTTATGTCATCGTTAAGGATGAATATATATTTTGCCATTTTATATGATTTGTTGTTATAAAAGAAACATGTTTTAAATTGTATACTTACACGAGCTCAGCGTCATTTTCTCTTTACTGATTTAGTTAAATATAGATTGCCAGACTCAGAAGTGAGCAATTGGTTGATGACTCTCAGAGCTTTCTGTGTTATAAATATATCAAGAAAGAAAAGATTCCCAACCCAAGAAGACTGACTAGATGCACAGCTCCTGACAGGATGGACATAATTTGATAATGTAAAAAATAGAACCAATTCATTCTCAGTTTCCATAAGCTCCTCAAATTCAGCCTATGTTGTAAGATAAGTCTTCACAAGTGACATACCTATAAAAATTCTGGACTCCTAACTCTGGAAATTTGCATGTCAATTAAATATGAAATCTTGGAGCTATATATCTAAATCAATAAACCATGTACAAAAAAAGAGATCGCCTCTAAAATGGAGCACTCCCTTGAAAAGTACTAGTACCTCAGTGCATATTTCATTAGGAATGGAGACTTAAAATATGGAGAAAAGTTAATTTACCACTTACAAAGATGTGAAGGTTTTCCTTCAGAATTAAAGAGCAGGCAGCTCTATTGTGTATTACAAATCTGCTCACCACACCGTAAGTATTTCATAAACTTGACTATGAGCTGATAGCATCAAGGAATATTTTTGAACATATGCAAAATACAAGCAAGTTAGCTGACATAACTTTACATATTCATTATATAAATTTCAACTCTTGCTGAAGTTGTGCAGAGGTAATTTAGTTATCATAATGGACTGCTTATAGGAGGATTACACTATAGGGAAAAGTTGCTATATGTAGCTGGATTTGTTTTTAAAAATGTAATACAGCAAAACTCATGTATAATACATGTCATTATAACAAGGGCTCAGCCATGCCAAAGGGCAAATCATGACCCACCCATCCCCATTCCAACTCCTAGACCTGTAAGAACTGTGCATTCCCCTTGGCATTACTAATTTTAGGCATTACTCCTTAATCTTCTATCCAACATTGTAAAGGATCTCATGGTATTTCAAAAATGAGAAGTGTTACTGAAGATACAATTCTACAATTCAAATAAATAGAACAGAAAAACAAAAAATCTTAAGGTCTAAAGATTTAGAAAATAGCCTAATAACCTAAACAAATCAGTTTTAGGAAACAGAATTGCTCAAAACAATATTAAAAAGATAAAAACACAAGGTAATACATTTATATTTTAGTAAAACATTACTTTTCCTTCCCAAATAACACTTGCTGAATTAGTTAAGCATCAAGAAAGATTATACAGAAGAAAAGAGGCCAACATACAGAGAACGTGCTTACTGACTGTATATTTTGTTATATAAAGCTATTTAAAGGGGATTACAAGAATGTTTTCTCTTAGCGTCTTAAAGATTGGAGAAAGGCATCTATGGTAATGGAGTTTGCAGATGGATGCCAACATCACATTAAATTGTCAACATGTAAGAAATATGTTAAAGTATGAGTACTCCTAAAGAACTAGAAATGGGTACAGAAATAATGATTTCAATTAAAAAAGTATAAAGCAAAATATCTATGGAAAATAACTGAAAATATACTATTCTGCGGTGAACCTGAAAGACACTTAAGAATTGTCATAGAACATTGGTTCCCCCCCTTGGGTCACGACCCAGATTAAGGTTGCTGTGTGTCTACAAAAGGGTCAAGGGAGATCCTCAGGGGGAAAATGTGTTCTCTGACCTCCTGGATCAACACAGAATGGCACAGGGCGAAGAGGTGTATGTTGGTTTGTTGCCCGCTCCCGACCACTCGGCCTCAGTAGAAAGGAAATAGTGGGGAGCAAACACAGGTTGCTAACGAGTCTTCTCTGGGCCGCAGCAACAGGCCTGGCGATCGGTATTTACAGATCAATGTGGCGTCACCATCTTTGTCTGTGTACTGGCTGTCCTCTGCACTCTTCACCGGCTACTGGATTAGGGGAGCCCGGAGCCCATGGAATGTTTTCCTGCCATCATCCTTGTCTATAGTCACGTCAGTAAAGCAAATAGGCAGAACTCTTTCAGCAACTCTGTTAGTGGGGCCAGTAAGACCAGAATGATGAGCAAGTTATACCTTCCTTGAGGAAAAACTGAGAAGCAGGGTCACAGATGGTAGAAATTGATGGTGAGATCGTTGGTTCACAGTGAAAAATTCTGAGGTCCAAAAAGGGAGCAGTGCTGTCTGCTTCCCCCCACCCCCCGGATCCAAATAAGGAAATTTAGGGCCATTTTGTGTTCTGACTGAGAGCCAAGAACACACAATAATGCAGAAGCTCCAAGGATCCATTGCAGAAGAAAAACAAGTCATTTAAGTCTCAGAAAGAGGAGCCTGCGAACGAGTAAGTGTGGCTGGCAGGTAGTTCAGGTGACTGGTAAGAACGATGTCCCAACCGAAGCTAAAAATTCAGCTTTTAAACGATGGACAGAACATTAATTTCTCCATAAGATGAAGTTTCAGGAGGGGAGACAGTTGCTGGGTACTATACTTTTAGAAAAGAACCACATCAAAAAAAATCAGTTGATATTTCTCTCATAGCTAAGGTGTCTTTCTATTTACACTAAAGGGAGAGATCATTTCCACCTGATAATTTTCAACTC